>PVJC01007601.1:0-50966 GCA_004026665.1 Murina feae | reverse complement strand
AATGTTATAGATAATGTTCTGCTTTAAAATAATTTACTATGGTGTAAGATCTATTTCATTTGCCAGTTTCTCATATTTCCTGATAAACTGTTTTAATCAACAAGATAGACTTTAAAATTGTGTTACTGTTGACAGTCAGTGAGAAGTGTAGGCCACACAGAGGACACTGGGGACGGGGATCAACGGGTGTCCTGTGAACTCCAACTGGCTCCCCAGATGTGTGGGCACTGTCCAGCATGGGGAGGTGGACTGAGGGCTGCAGCCAATGTTGCAGTTCCACTTAAATGGAAAGGCTTTCCTTGTCCCACGAGTTCCTTGTCTGTGCTGTCATGACACCATGTGCTTTGAGAATCTTTATTACATAATATATCAGATTGCATTATTCTCAATTTCATTTTGATGTTTCTTTCACTCTCTCTGTCCCTACCTCTTTCTTTAAACTTCCCCACCATAAATAACATAAAACGTAAATTACCTGCTGTGACTACCTGTGCATCAAAGAAGACACAATTAAATGTTGTGATAACTAGTTTAGCATGGTTTATGCACATTTTAGTGCTCATTAAATGCCAATTTTCATTATTATTATAAGAAAACTAGGGGCCCGGTGCACGGAATTCCTGCACTGTGTGGAGGGTTCCTCAGCCCAGCCTGCCCCCTCTCACATATTGGGAGCCCTCAGGGGGTGTCATTCTGACTGCTTAGACACGCTCCCTGCTCCTCTTGGGAAGCAGGCCTAAGCTGCAGTCTGGCCTCCCTTTGTGGGAGGTGACCAGGTTAATCAGGGGAAGCCACCAGCCCCATCATCCCACTGCTGCAGCCACTGTCAGTCACCACAGCCACCAAGGTGTTTTCATCAACATGGACTCCAGTCCCTTCACCATGAAAAAATGACAAATTTCTTTAGGCAATTTCAAGATGTGTCTTTCATAGGATATGGAATTTCTTTCTTTTCTTCCTTCCTTCCTTTCTTTCTTTCTTTCTTTCTTTCTTTCTTTCTTTCTTTCTTTCTTTCTTTCTTTCTTTCTTTCTTTCTTTCTTTCTTTCTTTCTTCTTTCCTCACCTGAGGATATGTTTCCATTGATTTTTAGAGAATGTGGAAGAGAAGGGGAAAACAGAGAGAAACATCAAAGTGAGAGGAACACTTTGATTGGTTGCCTCCTGCATGAGCCCTGACCTGGGCCCTGGCCAGGGAGGAGCCTGCAACTTGCCCTTGGTCAGAATTGAACCCAGACACTGCAGTCAGTAAGCTAAGGCATTATGTACTGAGCCAAACTGGCTAGGGGAGGATATGACATTTCTTAGCCCTCCAGCAGTGGACCTTCGTTTTTTTCCTCCAGGAGTGAGGTGGAAAAACCCTAGATCGCCTTATTGGATTCTTATTACCCAAGTTACTAAGAATATTACCAGTAGCATACAAGGAGCTTAGCCAATGAGCAGTCAGAAAAAGTGTTTCCTCTGTAGTTCACTCTGATCACCAGCTCCATCCCTGCCCCTCCAATCCCCGCTCCACCCCTGCGCAGGCCTGTAACTTCTGAACAAGGCTGAAGGCCTAGGCAGGGGACCCCCAAGACCCCTGCAATCGCAGACTCTGCTCCTGCCCCTCTGATCATGGGCTCTGCCCGTGCAATCACGGGCTCTGCCCCTGCCCAGGCCCTGAGATCTCCAGCTCTGCCCTACCCCACTGCACCTCTGGCCAAGACTGCAGGCCTGGGCAGGAGACCCCCAGACTCCTTCTTTGCCAGCGCCACCAGTGCCCAGATCCCTTCAATCTCTGCCCTTGCCCCTGTCCAGGCCTGAGTTCTCTGACCCAGGCCTTATGCCTGGGTAGGGCACCCTCATACCCCTCAGATCACGGGCTCTGCCCCTGCCCATGCCTAAGGCCTCTGGCAAAGGCCTCTGGCCTGGGCAGGGGATCCCCAGTCCCCTCTGATCACCTATTCTCCTCCTCAGCCCCCCCTTCCACTTCCTCCACCACCTGCCTGGCTAACGGGCCTGACCACTTCAGTGGCGGGACTGAGCCAGACTGGGCACTGCCAACCTGTGGCTATGGGGGAGGCCATCTTATGGCTATGGGCAATGCCATCTTGTGGCCATGGGGGTGGCCATCTTTGTAATGGAGTGATGCCTAATTTGCATATTACTCTTTTATTAGATAGGTTAATATTTGAGCATAGAACATATTCTAACTTACAATGGTATAAAGTTGGCATGTCACTTCTGTATATTTTTACTTATTCCCAGGACTATCTTTTAAATACTGCAACTCATTTAAATAGATAATTCTTATAGCATTAAAATATCAGACATAATAAGTACAAAAGTTTAGGTTTGTGATTACTTGATTTCAATAATGTGTCTACTAGGTTAGGGACATAGTAAGAACAGAGGAATGGAATTAGAACTGAAAATTCTTTTCTGGCTAACAAGTTGAGAACTTTCATGAAAGGCTGTGTTGTGTAAAATAATTGTAAGTAATAATGTAAAGTGACTAGTAGGCAAACTCTTTTGAGCCTGTTTTTAAATTGGTAGTCTGTGACCAAGAGCTGCAAGACCACCCATAGATTATTTTCTCAAAATACAGAGCTCACAGGTTTCCTAAGCTCCCTGTGGTTTGCAACTTTTTTTTTCAGCTTAAGTTTTCTCAAATTTTACATCAATCATCTAATGATCTAGATTGCCTATTGCCTCCAGCTCTCTTTTCATGTTTTATTTGGCTAAATGAAAATCAGCTTTACATTGTAAAAATGCATACTGTTAGTGAATGGTGAAATTGTGAGGAATTGTCCTAGAATTACTGAATATTGGCTCTCTAAAAACATGTTTCCTCAACGTGGGGAGATCTGCCAGGGAAATTAAGTTTCCATCAGTAGCCCATTGCTACAGCAACAATTGTGGAAATCAAGTGAGATGTGCAGCCATTTTTGATTGCCTTAAATGGTACATTTATCTATGCCAGCAAGAATCTATGCTTCTACATAAACGTGAAAAAGAAAATGAAACAGTCTGTGGATGTAGAGTCTCCGGGGTTGAATGTAGGTGGATCAGCTTGTACTTAACATCTGCTCAGGCTGGAAATGCAGTGGAAGCTTAATATGTTTACTCAATCATACTGATTACTTGGGTGCCAACGCAGAAATCTAAAACGTATGACTTCTGTTCACACTATGAGAGAGCTATTTAGAATGAAGGTTAAAAAAAATGGAATAAAGGTGATGATCCTGAAAGAAAATGTGGAGACGCGATCTTGGGAGCCAGCAGTTAGAATTATTTGCTGCCAGCAATCAACAGCCCTTACACATCAACATTGCAAGCTTTTGTCAACTAGTGTAAAGGGCACCTGCTAAAAATGTTCAAAAAGGAGTAGGAAACAGAACTGGCATACTTTTTAACACATCAAGAAACTATCCATATATGGTCTCCAATTCTTTTCACCTTTCTCTTTGCAACTCAATACAAAATTATAATGCATTTATGTAGCATTCCAATCCAAATTGTTGTTTGTGAAGCTGAATTTCAGACTCCTGTCTTGAATTTTTTCCTGAACTTACGAACCATTTGTTAAGGCCAGATAGCATGCTGCTACACCAAAAGGATGGGTCATAATAAAGGCAATTTATATACAATGCTCCTTTCATCAAAAAGTTGTAAAAATCATAAAATAAAAATAATATTAAAAGAAAGTGATATATATATATATATATATATATATATATATATATATATATACAGTTTCTCTTGGGTTAATAGTAAGATTGTACAATGACCAGGATCTTTGTCTTGTGGCTGTTATTGGAATCATTTAAATTTCACCCTTCCAAATTGCTGTTGTTTTGGTTGGTAAGACAGAAAGACAGTAGTTATAATTCATTGGGATGAAGTGTTTTACTCTATTCCATACATATACTGATGGGTCTCGAGGGAGGAGCAAGTTAATTCTGCTAGGAGGAATTCAGAAATGTGTCACAGAGTCAGCATTTGAACTGGATCTTAAAGAATAATGGAAATTCACTAGCTGGGGAGGGAAAGAATATACTAGAATGAGGAGAGGGTCTTTGGAAATGTCAGGGAAGCATTAAAAGGCCTGGGACTTTCAATAACGCCATTCAGTTGGAATTAAAAATAAGTTGGGTGCAAAAATAAAGTTGAAAGACCATATGGATAAAAGATCAGATGCAAGATTATTGTCAAGGCTTGCTGACATATATAAGATTAGATTTTATTGAAGAATTCTGTGTCCTACAAAGAGAAAATTCTTCCCTCTTCCCCTTCCTGTTCCCTTCTTTCTATAGCCTGTTTCACCTTGTAAAAAATCCCGTCACCCTTAGCTTTTACACCGTATCGAAAGCATCCTGGTTCCTTTATTAGTGGTACTGGTGAATAGCACCAGGTGATCAGATCAGACCTGGGTTCAGCAACCTCAGTACTTGAGTTCTGGCTAGGAAATAATTCAGGGCTAAGCCTCAAACTGTAAGAGAACATTTATTTAGAAAAATCACAGAAGTAGAAGAAGTAATTCATAGAAAAGTGGGCTTAGGAAACAAGTTATAGAGGCAGAGTAAGGGCCATTGGAGCTTGGGAATGAGAAAGGTAATGGTGATGAGCCTGGGAAGAGGAAGAGGGAGAGAGGAAAGGCCTTGTGTGCTCCTGGGAGGGAGAGCAAACTGGGTCCTCCATCCTAAGGGCTGAGTCCTCCGTCCTAAGGGGTTTGAGACTGGAGATTTTAGGGGAGGTTCTAAAGCAAGATCTCAGTAGAATGTGTAGCAGCTTTCCAGGTGTGTCTTTTCTGGGTCCAGGTCTCTAGTGATTGATTGGTCAGTTCCAGGGTAGGGGTTCATTATCCAATACAGCTGGCCTTGAGGTCAGCTATGGGGGTTGCTTATCTGGTTTTGCTGCTTTTTCTGGGCCTGGAGCTGAAACACAACTGAGACCTAGATGTTATCTCTAGGAAGAGAAAGTCAGGGGGTCATGATCAGTTACATGAAAGACCCGGAGGAGGGGGAGGCTCCAAACCACATTACCATGTATATGGTAATGAAGGAAAAGTCTCCCCTACAACTGTCCCTTACTAGATAACTGAGGCTTTTACCCTGGTAACCTTCTATATTTGGCCCATCCTCCTTGCCTTCCTCATGTCTACCTACTACACTTTTACTCATGAGAATCATTACATAAGAACATTCTGATTAAGTACAGTGAAATAAACATTACATACCAGAGGCCCAGTGTACAAATTTTTGCATGGATGGGATCCAGCTTGCCCAGCCCCAATTGGTGGATTGGGGCTGGGTCTGTTGGGAAGAAGAGATGGCTGGGGGGAGGGGCTGTGGTGATTAGCCAGCCCCATTCCTGATTGGGGTGGGGGGGGCTGGTTGGAGGCGGGGCTGGCCATGGAGAGGGCCTATGTGCAGTGGGCTGGCAGATTGCAAACTCAAATGGGGTGGGGGTGCTGAGGAAGGTCACCAGCCAGGGGTGGGGTGGGGTGGTGGGAGATTGGCCAGCCATCCTCACCACCAATTGGTGTGAGGGGGGCCAATCGGGAGTGGAGCTGGCTTGGGGGAGGGGCTGTGGGCCAATCGGGGTGGTGGGGGCTCATTGGGGACAGGGCCAGATGGGAGGAGGGGCTGCAGGGGTTAGCCAGCTGGCCCCATCCCCTGATCAGGCTGGTTTGCTGGCTGCAGTGGGCATCATAGCAACTGGTCATTCTGGTCATTATAGTGTTCCAGTCACTGGCTTTTTATACATATAGATGTTGTATTCTAAATGGAAAAGTATGAATGGGTCTCTTTGTAGTAATGAATCTTAATAGGTAAGAGTGAGAGAATACTGTAGGTGGTGCAAAAGTAGCCAAAGTGGGTTTTTGCTACTTTCAAATAATACTCAACTTTGTATTTAATGATCACCTACTAGGGCTGGTAAAAGGCATTGCATTTTAGTAATAGGGCTTAGTGACTATTTGTTAAGATAGACGTACTGTATGAATAAAATAAAATATCAGTATAAGGCAACAGTAAATCACATAGGAGCTTTATATGATAGTTTTTGTAAAAGCCTAGCATTTTAAGTATTCGATTAATAATTTGATAAATTATAAAGAAGAATGACATTCTTTAAGGACATGCTTTGTATAGCATACTGTTTTTCTATTTATATATTTAATCACGAATCCTGTAAATTTGTATAATAAACAAATACAAAAATGTTACAATTTGAATTATAACACATATGTGATATCTCTACCGATATAGACCAAAGAATGTTACTGGTCTCATAAGTCTGGGAAATACTGACCACAGGTTTAAGATTAAAATCAAGCAGGAATTTTCTAAAGGAGTTTCAGTTTGGAATTTGACCTCATTTGAAGCTAATCTCAATGAGAGACAGGACCATAATCACTTAATTAACCAACAACAACAATGAACCATTAAATGTACCTTTTAACTGAGTTGAGAATTGAGGAAGGCACAAATTAGCTCAATTTGGATTCTACCCCTCCCTTCATCCCCCCCACAAATTACATGTACAATTAAGGTAAATTCTTATGACTATACATAGACCTCTGTTATTTCAATGTATTTAATGTTTTAAAAGTTCGTTTTATTTTATAGAAATTTTAAATACTAATGAGATGAATGAAAGCCTCTTTAACAATTTTACCCACATTGGGTTATTCTGCACTCTACAAACTCCATAGCACGCCTACAAGCCATGCATTCTAACACTGAACCAAAATATATCCCAGTATTCTATCACAGTCTTTAAGATATGGAGGTGGTGAGTGGCTAATACTTAGGGCCTGATTATTAACATTAGCATCAACGGGATCTCAGTACTAACTGTAGTGCTTGGAAGACATCAATTTGCTACAATAAGTAGCTAAAGAAAATATCCTGTGGCAACAAAAACAGGATGTGCCATGTGGCTTCCACCCACATACAAAGAAATGCACGCAAGGCAATGTAAATGGAAGTCCTTGTTTTAAAATGTGTACATATGCATTTGGTTTAAATGTTCTCACTTCTCATTATGAGGCTAATTAGATCATCAGGCTAGGTACACATATCTCAATAGACAGAAAACCTCATAGCAATAATCCAAAATAATAAAAAAAAGTTTCATTTTAAATGGATGTGTGCTGTTTCTTTGAATTTGTACAGTCTATATGTTTGAATTCTAATTTTGAAAATGGGTCTAATTTTAAATTAAGAAAAATGGTCTGAATATCCCCCTTAGAATTACATATTGCAATAGTATTATGCCATGTTCCTTTAAAAATGTATTTCTTTATATAACAAATTATTTGTATTTAAAGATGTGTTCCCAGAAGGAATACCTATTTGTAGGTGCTTCACAATTAACAGGGATAATGAATTAGAGATGAGAGGGAGACACTAAAAGAAAGAGAGAGAGAAGGAGATAGACAGAAAGGGAGATATTACCATGGTAATAATATTCAGAGAGAAAAACTGAACTTTAAGCCTTCCTCACCAACAGAGACTGTCTCATGACTGCAAATGAGGAACTACAGGCCATCTTTTAAATCCAGTAAAAGCCAGTGATTGAAAGGTAGATTTTAGCTCACCAGTGCTGAAACACTGCTACATGACACTTACATTGAATTTTTGGCATAAAAACATGTTGAACAGGACTTATACTGGTGTAACCCTTTACCAATTAAAACTTAAATGTTAAATTGAGGTCTTCATTCAGATTGGAACAAAGTATTCCCCAAACACCTCTGTTCTTCTATTTAAGTACTGACATTAAAAACATGGGACTTTCTTATTAACGAACTTAGCTCAGGTTATCATTTCTGTTAAGAGATATTTCCTTTCAGCTCTTATACAGAAGAGATTTACACTGTTTTGACAAAAATCCTGGCTAATTTAAGCCCATGGAAGGAAGCAGGTGAGGGTTAGGGAAAAGGCATTATCATACATCGTCTTGTAGGGAGAAGTAACACTTAAAGAGAAATGTCTTCGGAAAAGCCAACCAAATCACTGTCAGGCAAGTCCAGTCTTCCAGGCTGTTATTCAAGTTTCCTTTTGTTATTTGGGGACTTGCAGGCTAAATAAATGCCTTTCGGAATAAGTAAAATTTCAGAGTAGTGTCCGGCTCAGTGTTCCCCTTGCATGTAATGATCATGGTTCAGTGGATAACAGCAAAATTGGAAGCGAAGAAATGCCCTGTACGTTAGGCCTGCCTCTCGTTCAGCCTCTGACACTGACAAGGAACGTTTCCAAGGAGCTTTAATGATCTCACCTGTAAACTGGGGGTAGTGAAATGTAAGCTTCCTTCCCAGAAATGAAGCTTCTGGAAAGGAAGCTTCATTGGGCATCATATTGAACACATTTTTTTGAAAGTGCCCTTGACATAATATTTCTAGGGCCTGTGTGCACGAAATTCATGTGGGGAGGAGGGTTCCCTCAGCCTGGCCTGCACCCTCTCACAATCCGGAACTGCTGGCCACTCGCCTGCCCGCCTGATCTCTCCTAACTGCCTCTGCCTCGGCCCCCGCTGCGGCAGCTTTGTCCAGAAGGATGCCCTGCGTGACGTCCGGAAGGTCAGTCAGCTGTCAGCCCAGTTAGCATATTATGCTTTTATTATTATAGATAGGGCAATGTTTAATTTTTCACAGGATTTTGAGCATCTTACATGTAAAATATCAGTATGCATATACTAGTCTCTTAACATGTCTTTGCTTCCACACTTGCAGGTGTTCTTTGTACAAACCATGATGAGCCCTGCTACTATAATCCCTGCGTTGCCTCTCCTGTCATTCAGAATGACAGTACCCCTAAAGTCATCTGTGATCACTCCTCCACTGGTCCCAACCATATTGTGCTCCTCCCTATGAATCGGATGCCCTTGCAATAATCTAGTTACTATTTAACAAGAAAGAAGGCAAAGGGGAGACCAGTTACTATAGGCAGGCCATTGATACAGCCTTGCCAAAAGGCTGCTCTAACACTTTCAAATTATGTTCCCTGCTGATTGTTGGGGGGAAAGATTAGACAAATAAAGTTTAGACACATGCCAATAAGGTCCGAGTGACCTGCTTACCTATCAATCACACCTGAAAGCAAGTCAGTCCACTGCAATTGCAAAACCTGAGTATTTAAACTTCCAAACAAAGGAAGCTCTCTCTCTCACACAGGCACTGGACTCTCGCCGGATTCCTGTTGCAGGGACGCACTCTCGTGGCTCTGAGTGAGGTGGAGCTCTACATGTGGACTAATAGACTCTAATGGGACCCAAATGCTGAGCCACACCCAGCTACAACACGGAGTGAAAGCTCTGGGCACTGGCCTCACTTGTGGCTCTGCTGGCCTCCCAGCTGCACCTTTTCCAGGACTGGTTTCAGGGCAGGGGCCTTTGGAATCCAAGAGATGTAACTGCACGCAAATGAAACCTTTTTCCACATCCCATCCTCCCATGTGAGTCCTAGAAAATTCATTTTTCTGAAGATATTTCAAGAACCTCCCTCCCCACTCATGGCTGGGAAGTCTGGCCCATGAATTCCTCCAGCTTCGGATCCAAGGCCCCGAGCACGCTACCATCACCCTCAGTGCATTTGTGTGAGTTCTTTTCATGGCTTAAACCCCTTTTGTCCCAGAAAGTCCTGGAGCTGGCTCCTGCACTTGCAGCTGTCTATATTTAAGGAGGCCTTCTTGGACAAAGCTATATAAAATAGCATTCCTACTGCACTATTTGTGTTTTCTTCCACATTTATTTGCCATCATTTATGCATTGCCACTTGAGTTATCACATTCTTTAATTCATATTTTAATTTATTAAATAGTGTTCTCAGTACATGCCAATCCCTAAAATAGAACCTCTTTCAGGAAATAATGTTGTTTTATTCACTACTATATAGCCAGAGTCTGGAGAGATGGCTTCTAAAATGCACTCGATAATTGAGTATTTCTTGAATGTTTAAGAATCTTTGTTACTAAACATGTAAAAAATCTTTATTTTTAACTTAAATGATTCTAATTTAAAAACTTTCTTTTTAATCTCAGATAAGGATGACATGTTTATGTAAAACCATTTACTAAATCAATAAGACATTTTATATTCCATGTTTTATTCACTGTGAATAAATATGCTTCTGCACATGTGCAAATGAACTAAAGTGAAATATGCAACACTACAGCCTCATGTTCAATGGCCTAACTGCTTTTTTTCTGAGGATGAACTTATTATATCATTGTGTGAATGTTAAAGCTTGCTAGAAATACAAGTCCCTTTCACTAGGAACAGTAGATATATAAACTTCATGTTTTCTAGCCATGCATATATACGCACCTGATAAAGAGAAATATTATAATTTCTTTTTTTAATGTTAAAAAAATTGTTCTGATGTTAACTTTAAATAGAAGGTAAAACAAATATAATATGTATAAAAGTCAAGTGAGGGAATCTAGATCATACTGTTTCTAATATTAGTTTAATCTCTCCAATTTTGTGAATGAATTTGTTAATAGTTAAAATTATTTTAATATTAAATTATAGGAATAAATCACTGCATTTGTGAAATCTTGACTACTAATTATCAATTTATTAGGGAAACACTTGTCAGTGACATTGTATTTCCCAGAATTTGACTGGGATTATATACTTTGACTAAAGTAAAATAAAGAGTTAATTTTTTTTCTGAGTTGCTGGAAATTAATAAGAAAACTAATTTACCATAATATATTTTAATTTTTTTTATTTATGAAGAGTAAAACAACTGCTATAGTCATATAATTACTATTTATTGGTATCAAGTCATCATCTAAAATCAACATTCACTTTATAAATTTGTGTCCAGTAATTGTTTAAAAGCATTGCATATGTGATAAAATGTTAAGTAATACAAAAAATACACCACCTTGAAATATTAAGAAATGATTAACAAGAAAAAAATAATAACTAAACAACAACAAAAATATCCAAAATTATTTTAATCTTAAATATTCTCAATATAAATAATATCTGTGCCTGAACAATAGTTAAAATGCCATAATATATACATTCCTTATTGAAAAAGTATATATTTTCATTTTTGATGATATAGTTATTTAGAACAATCACATTTTTATTGGATTATGAAGGTGAATGGAGTTTGTTGACTTAAGGCAATTGAAAGAATAAGAGGCCTAGCAGAAGAAATATAAAAAATAAAGATAAATGGGGAGGTTTATTGTTGTATCTGATCAAATTGAGTATATACATATGTAAAGGTACTATTGATAGAAATAATGGTGAAAATAATTAGACAAATATAGCATCAGACACCATGAAATTGAAAATATCTCTCCTAATTCATTGACAATTGAATTGGTCAATTTTTGAGTGCATATTCATATAACAATACTTAGGTGAATGATGTAGAATATGGAATCACATATGCAGAAATCTAGTTTTTCTATAAAAAACACTATAATTAATATAGTAATTATTTCAAGCACTGAATGTTCAGTGAGTTTCTTTTTCGTAATTAGGTTCTTAAAATACAGATTATTGTTTTAGACAACTAAGATACCTTTTCTGAAAAAAGTAGGACTAGCAAAATTACTAATAAGTTTGACATACCATATTGCTCATGGCCACCAGTTATGACTGACAGACCACCTAGGACCTCAGGGACAAATTTATAGAAGAAAGGCAGTGTCCAAAGGCAGAGTCCCAAGAAAAGGTCTGGAACAGAGCAAGGCTAATGCCTCAGAGGGGAACAAAAGCTGCCAAGGTCAAATTAAAATCAATCCATCAGTTCCTACGAAACGCAGGTGACAAAGACAAGACCAGAGCTTTATGATTCTACTCCACAAAACCAACCACAGCACATTTTTAACAATTTTATAGAGTTGATCAAGATACAGTATCTTGTGATAGTAACTGACAAGCTCTCAATATACCTCAGGTGTTTCAGATGTTCTATTTCTTCCTATTCAAGGAGGACATTCATTTTAGTAGAATTGTATTTTGTGTAAATTCAATGTTCCTTGGAGATTTTTTTTCACAGTCATCTTTAAAAAAGTCAGTCTCATATTTTGTAATCAATATTGTGTCATGATCTTAGAACTGTATGAAGGATATCATTGACTTTAAGGAAAGATTTCGTTTTGAATCACATCTCTGCCAGATACTAATTGAATGACCTTGAGCTGTTTATTTTATATCTCTATGCTTTGTGGTTTTACTGATCTCTAAAATGATTATGGTAATAAATGGCTTGCAGTGTTACTATGAAGATAAATTCAGAAAATGAAGCTAAAATATTTAAAGAGATCCTGGAAAAACCTATACTGGATATTATTTTATTGTATATTTCTCTGATAGCTTAGTTAAGAGACTAATACACAACTACCACATTCCTTCTATTGGCAAAGATGAAAACATAGAATTAAGTTGGCATATTACTTTCATCTCAGGTGCTTAAATGCTAATATGTTATTACAGTACACAATGGTTGCATAATGTACTGTATCAAGAAAACTTTTGAAGTTCAGCAAAGACTACCAAGAAGCACTTTGTATAATTGGCAACAAAAAATTATGGCACAATATATATGCTTATCTGCATATAAGAGAGTTTGATTAAATTAGTCTAATTGAGGAAGACTATTTTAAAACAAATAAATACATAATTTTTCAAAATTTATAGAATGCAATAATCTAAATTTTCAATCTAAATTATCTTCATTTGCAGTGATTACAATAATTTTGAATGATTATATAAATGGTAAGTAAGCTATATTTGAAGGAATCACGCAAGTATATAAAGGAAAAATAATGGAAATATATTGCTCATCAACACTGTCGATATAATTAACATATCAATTACATATACATTTTTAAAAATTAAGAATCAGTTTATTGATTAGATATCGTTGTAGCTTCTTTGGATATAAGGAAAGGAATCTTTAAAGTAGTGGTTCTTAACGCAGCCCTAACCAACAAGGAAGAGGTGGATATGATTTTTGAATGTTAAAAATGCAGGAAATCACCCAGAATAACCTGATTCGCCAGGTTAAGGTGAGACTCAGGCTGTGTTTTTCAAAACCCCACAGATATTCTAAAGCCAAGGTTGGCTAAGAAGCATTGCCATAGAAAACTGGAAAACATAACATTTTTATTATCAAATTGATCCATTAGAGAACACAATGGAAGTCATACATTTCTTTCCTAATTTGATGCTGACCAACCTTATTACTCATTACAGTCACAATTAAAATTTAGCCCACCTGGCATGGCTCATTGATTGAGCATCAATCTATGAACCAGGGGGTCACGGTTTGATTCCTGGTAAGGGTGCATGCATAGTGGGGTGTGCAGTAGGCAAGCAATCAATGATTCTCTCTCATCATGGATGTTTCTGTCTCTCTCTCCCTCACCCCTCCTCTCTGAAATCAATAAAAATATATTTTAAAAATTAAATTATAAGCTTCATTTTCACTTTCCATTACAATTATAAATTTTATTATGTTTGATTATTTTATTTGTATTAATTGTATGGCTGTCTTAAGGCTCTGTTATTCTCTGTCATTCTTTCTGTCTCTCTTTTGTTTAACCCATGGAATATACAAGCTCTTGGCTATGTTAATAATGAACGTAAAATCAAATATGATTTGACATGATGGACTACCATAGCTAGAAAGGGGAAAACATTTATTCCTAATCTTTTTTTCTTTTTCCTCAGACAGTGGCTTTTATGTTATTCCTGCCATATCATAATGGGCTTAGCCTGGGGCATCAGATGCTATTTAAATCCCTTCTTTCTGTCCTATAAATTCATAATCTGTGAATAATTATTTTCACTTTGCATTGGCAATCAATTTTTGCTACCAAAATTTCAAATCTAGAACCTCACATATGTTCTGTAGTGCTTGTAGAACTCAAGTACAACTACACAGTTTAAGGTTAAGCTTAAATTTAAACAGCCCAAGCCACCCTAACACTCTTTGAAGCCAGTGTTTCTGCTTAGCTCACTCTGTCCTCTTTTGTTACTTAAGGTCAAGAGGTTACACAATTTATAAACCACAACATCAATAAAATAAATAAAATAAAATAAAGTGAAGTAAAATAAAATAATATAATATAATATAATATAATATAATATAATATAATATAAATCAAGGACATGTCCTGAGTTTGTGGTATTCATAAAGTATATCCAACATTTAAATTTAGTCACTCAGATTCTACTCCCATTCTCATTGCTTCCCCTGAGAGCATGCTGTGCTAAAACATCTCCTTTCATATAAAAGAAAATATCTGCAATGATTGAAGTTTTCCTTCCTTCTCAAGAGTTGAGAACCATGGTTTTGGTTTTACTTTTGGGGTGAGAATGTGAAGAGCCCCATGGATTCAACCCCAATAAACCTAGTATAACTACTGTAAAGTATAAAGTATCATTCACTCAAAGCCTCTAGAAACTGCCCTAAGGATATTGAGCAAATAAAGAACATTTATTCAAGAAAGCTTACCAAGTGATGAGAACATGTAGAGTCTGAATTTCTTGCCATGATCTCCTCTCTCCCCACCACCTCACTCACAACTCAGCATAAAGAAAGCTTCACTCTGTGCGGTTGTGACCCAGAGGATGAGGCACCCTCTCTCCTCAGCTCCTAATCAAAGAATATGTTACCTTACACTGGGGAGAGATGAAAGCATGTATAAACCTTTCCAATTCAAAGATGAAGAGGTATGTGAATAGTTGAGTAGTCCCTTCCTTTATCCAGTCCAACACACAGGATATAAATATAGCCCAAGTAGGACAAGCTAAAAACTCTGGGGTCCTAGTCTCTTTCACATCAGCAAACAAGCACCTAAGACTCTCAGTTCAACAATCTTCCAGGAACTGAATCATGCCAATAAACTGAGTTCATTTAGAAATGGGTCCTCCTCCTGTAGAGCCTTAAGATGATACTGCAGCCCCAGTCAACAACTTGTATTGCCACCGCTTAAGACAACCTGAAGTAGAACCACCAGCTGAACTTAGAAGATGTGCGAGTAGTAAATGCCTGTTGCTTTAAGCTGCAGATTTTAGTAGAATCAGAACTGTTATAAGAGAATCAGAACTGTGGGGTTGTTGAGAGTGTAAAATTAGATAATGTATCATAGGAAGCCTCTGGCACAGCATAAGAGCTTAACCTACATTATCAATTTCTTTTTATTAACATTTATTAGAGGCCTGGTGCACAAAATTCGTGCAATGGGAGGGTCCTCTCAGCCCAGCCTGCACCCTCTCCAATGCAGGACATCCCTTTCACAATCTGGGACTGCTGGCTTTTAACCACTCACCTGTCTGCCTGCCTGATTTCCCCCAACTGCCCCCCTCTGCCAGCCTGTTGCCCCCAACTACACCCACACCTGCCTGGTCACACCTAACTGCCCTTCCACTGGCCTGGCCCCCCTAACTGCTTGCCTGCCTGCCTGATTGCCACTTACTCCCCCCCCTTCCAGCCTGGTGGCCTCATGAAGCCTGCTATTCCGTCATTTGGTCATCCCTCACTGACCTATCTGCCGGCCTTTTTGTCCTATACAGCCTCCTGTTTGGTTGTTACTGTGACAGAGTCCCGGATAGTTTGCATATTCCTCTATTATTAGTATGGATTATATTTAATGAGATTTCCCATTTATTAGCATATTCCCGGAATATTAAGAGGATGGATTTATTTTATCTACCTTTCGTGAACTTCTAAATAGACTGCAACACATAAAATTTACTTCTAGAATAAGGCATGTCTCATTTGAATTCTTTTATTCTTATATAAGCCCCTTTGGTAAGTTTACAATAGCTTACTTTATTCATCCATAAAATGTGAAATAATTTCCACCTACACTCCTCACAGGATATTGTGAAAATTAATGAGGTAATATGCATAAAGCACTAGAAGCCTTTAAAGAGTGCTATAAAATGAGTATTTATCCCTGTGGGTAGGCCCTATCTATTTTTCTGAATGGCTTCTAGAATGTGTTGGAAGAGATGATGGGTAGATAATAGATAGGTAGGCAGATGAAGAAAGAGAGATAAAAAATAAAATAATAGGTTATGGTAGAAATTATAGTGGTTTCGGAATTTTAATGAAAGCATCTTTTTTTACTTCCTGATCACAGGTACTTTCAAGTAATGCAGACAGCCTATATTTGACAACTATCTGGTTTCCTTTGGTATTTTTGGACTGATCTAAGGAAACACTAGTTATAGCTTCATAATTAATTTAATGGGTTTTTTTTTCTTTCTAATCCATATATGATTGTTTCTTAGACTAAAAAGGAAGCCTTGTGCACTGCTGGTGGGAATGCAGACTGGTGCAACCACTATGGAAGACAGTATGGCATTTCCTCAAAAATTTAAAAATGGAACTGCCATTTGACCCAGTGATCCCACTTCTAGGGATATATTCAAAAACAAAAAACAAAAAACAAAAAAACAAAACAAAACAAAAAACAGAAACACCAATCAGAAAGGATATATGCATCCCTATATTCATAGCAGTATAATTAACCATAGCTAAGATTTGGAAACAGCCTAAGTGCCCATCAATAGATGAATGGATTAGAAAACTGTGGTACATCTACACAATGGAATACTATGCTGCTATAAAAAAGGAATTTTTATCATTTGCAACAGCATGGATGGAACTGGAGAGCATTATGCTAAGTGAAATAAGCCAATCAATGAAAGATAAATACCACATGACATCATTCATTTATGGATAATAAAGACCATTATAAACTGATAAACAAAAATAGATACAGAAGCAGAGTAGTATCAAACAGACTGTCAAACTACAGCAGCAAGGCCGGGGAGTGTTGGCGGGGGAGCGGGTAAGAGATCAACCAAAAGACTTTTATGCATGCATATAAGCATAACCAATGGACACAAAACACTAGACAGTAGGGGAGGCTGGGGGAAGGTCAAGGGAAAGAAAAAAAATACATATGTATTACTCTTTGTAATATTTTAAGCAATAAAAAGAAAGAAATGAAAAACATAAAAAAGTGAATTAAAAATATTCTGATTTTCTGTATACTTTATCAGTAATTTTCAAATTGCTAATGCTTTAATATTCTGTTCCCTACACATACACATGTGTGTGTGTGTGTGTGTGTGTGTGTGTGTATAAATATAAGAACCTGTAATAGGACATTAAAATGGAGCATTTTATGGCTGATGTTCATGGTATATTTTGTGCCCTTCTTTCTGACTGCATCTGGCTTACTCCACAAGTTAGAAAACATGACTGTTGAGTCTAATAAGGTACATTTCAAAGTTGAAGAGACTGAAAAGAAACTGATGTGCAGCATCCTTTTGTCTTTTGTTCAAGTCCACAGTTCTTGGGAAAGGGATATTGTCACAATCTGACAATCACAGATTAATCAGTTTGTTCCGGGGCTGACTCTCTGGTAAATCAGAACGGATGCAGAGAGCAATGGAGAAGTGTCTGGAGAGGCCCTGCCTTGTCACAATTTTGCATGAGTTGCTTGTTCCTGGTTGCCCATGGGATTTGTGAGAAAGGTCATATCAGCCAGGAACTAAGTAGAAAACTGTGGAAGCATTGAACTTCGGTATTTCAGTCCATAAAAATAACCATATTTCAGAAATTGGTATTAATGAAATAACATTAATCCTGGGGTAGAAAGTAATGGATTGAGAACATATATATTATTGGATACCTGAATAGCAAGCAGCAACGACTATATATTTATATACATATTATAAAATATATATGTATTTTACTAGGAGATTCACTTCCTTACATATGCTATTTGTTTATTTTTAATAGTCACTAGGTGGCAATTCTGGGGCCAAAAGGCACAGTATCTGATTATGAGTGTAGTTTTATGATCTATTAAAATTTCTGCCCAAAATGGAAAGGTAGCATTATCTGGGGAAATTAGTTATATGGGCTTGTTTTTTGTTTAAAAAAATGTTTGTTTTTACAAGGTTGAATGACTATACAATTCAAATGCCAACAACTTAGAGTCCTTTAAATGCTACTTGACTAATGCTGATAAGTGAAAAGCTTTCTACATTTTCTCTTAAATTCTTCTTTTCACAGCATTTCAACAGCCTCTTTCGATCACTGAGAATACTTTAGCAGAGCTGTAGAAAATGTTTGTCTCATTAAAATATACCCTACTGCAAGTTCAGAGGATTGTAAGTATATGTATAATTTTATTTCCACTGGGTGATTTTTGTAATGTGTATGAGCCGTGCTCTCTAATGGAAAGTGCAATATAGTAAGGTACTTTAAATAGGCATTAATCCTCACAATACATTTGCAAGTTAGGTAAGCAACATGAAGCGAAGAGCCATAAAAAGCATTATCCACATTCATCTACCTTCACAGCCTGTAAAGCTAGAAATCACACATCATGAACAAAGGACATTTGCAAAAGGAACAGCAGGGGTACTTGTGGCATGTTTCGTCCTGGTTGCCACAGAAAGATGAAGCAAAAGGGAGTACAAAACAAACTGTATTTTTTATAAAAAGAAACAATAAATCAAAATAAAATACAAATCAATGCAAGATAATTGTCATGTAAGGGAAGAAATAAAGTCTTAGGCTGCTCATCCAGATAATAACACTCAGATATTGACACTATAAAAAATACTTACCATTTTTGATCCTATTGCTACAAAACTGGTTTTCTTCCTTAGTTTAAATGACAGGCTGACTTATTCTTGCCAAATGAATCAATTGAAATAAAACATCCATTTATTTAGGTGGAAGCTCAAAAACCAAAAGTCAAAGCAAATAACAAAAGATGACTTTTTACATTACCAACACTTTGTGAAGAAAGGGCTCCTGCAGGTCTTACGTGTATATAATAAAACAAAAATTCCACTGAATTTTCTAAAAATGACTTTATCTTACTGAATAATTTATATTTTCCTCCTTGGGCATGGAAAAAATATGATAAGCCTCATAGTAAATATTTGGAGTCAAATAGAATATACTTTTAAAACATATATGGTATATAGAAAGGGACACATCAATACTTATTAATGAAAACAGGAATATAGTAAATTAGGTTGTATTTACAGTAGGCAATAATAATTGTAGTTTATAGCCATCTTCACTCCTCAATTGAATAAAAGCCTTTGACAATAAATGTGACTGGGCAAAAATGAGGCATTACACCACTAAATTTAAGTTTAATCTGAACTTCTTATTTATCTACTATGTGATTTTTGTTTATACAGATTTAGTGCCTGAATTTAAACAGTATCTTTAGGTTGTTCTATAATCCTATATAATAAAAGTGCAATATGCAAATTGACCATCCCTTTGGGACACCTAACCCAAGCCCACCAGCCAATCAGAGTGACTGTATGCAAATTAGCTCAGCCAAAATGGAGGCTGGGACTCACAGAGCTGAGTAAACAGGCAGTTTCCGTTGCAGCAGGAGTGAAAGTGTTTGCAGGCCGCCTGGGTGTCTCCTGGCTCTAGGCAACAACATATTTGCAACAATGTCTCAATTATAGAAGCCTCGGAGCTGAAGCAAACAGCAGGCCAGGCCTGACTTCTAAGGGCAACAGTGTCTCAATTATAGAAGCCACAAGGTGAAACAGAGAGGAGGTTTCCTTACATGCCTAGGCCTAGGCTTAAAGGAACAGTGTATCAATTATAGAAGATAAACAAACCCCAGCAACTTGCTTCCAGCCAGCCTTGCTGGGACATTGGGTCAATGGGAGCTGTGGGCAGCCTAAAAGTCTGAAAGTGCCCCTCCGCCCATCACCCAGGATGGCCACACCCCAAAGGGGTGAGGGTTGCCACTGGGGGGCTTGGCCAGCCTGCAAACAGCCATCAGTCCCTTAACCAGGCTGGCCAGGTACCCCAGTAGGGACCCAAAACCTGAAGGGGTTGTGGGCAGCCTAAAAATGCCCCTCAAGCTGTCACCCAGGCTGGCCACACCCCAACAGGGTGAGGATCCACATTGGGGGGCTTGACCAGCCTGTAAACAGCCATCAGTCCCTCACCCAGGCTGACCAGGCACACCTGCAGGTGAACATCCCCAGAGGGGTCCCAGACTGAGAGAGGGCACAGGCCGGGCTGGGGGACCTCCCGAATGCACAAATTTTTGTGCACCGGGCCCCTAGTATAAAATAATCTTAAATGGTAGTGAATGTGCATTTACATTCTTTTTAATTAGCTCACATATGAAATTTTGGAATCATTACCCCATAATTTTTCATAAAATAAGGGTTAAACTTCCTGAATAAAATTTTCTGTAAATTTTTTTCAGTGTTAGAATTAAATAATAAATCTTTAAATAACATGAAAAAATGTGAGTACAAAAATCTTCATTATCATCACCGTGCCTTGGCATACTGCTCTTGCTATTTCAACAGAGCTTTGGTTTTCAATGAGAAATTTTAAATCTCTATCAAATATTTTAAAACCAGAAAATGAGACTTTTGAAACATCATTCTTTTATAATAAGACTTGAAACTTCATGCCTATTGAAGAATATGGCTTAAAATACTATAATATATACATATATATCAGAAGCACTCATTAGCAGAAGGGGAAAAATTCTGAAAACATTAATTGAATAAAGATAAAATATTTCTGAAATATTTCTTAAAATTTATATCTTTTGATAGATACATAATTTTTCACTTAAAATCAACTTTCCCATTACAATTTTTGTGTTTATATTTTAACAATGTGGAATTTTAAATCCTCATCAAAATATTCCTAAAGTCATTAATTTCCTTAATATAAGAACAAGGCATATTCATACTAGCATAATAAAATACCATGCAACTTTTAATACCATCAGTATGAAATAAATCTATGGCTATAGATATAGCCATATGGTTTTTTTTTATGTTCAATTTGGGATTTATTTATATAAGGATCCTGTTGCTTTTGTTTACCCCTCAAAAATCATTTGAAAACATTAATATAGCTATCTATATTTAGCTCAAATTGAGTTTTGGAACAATACAATATATTGTGACATGCAGAATCTGTCTATTTCTCTTAACTATGAACCTTAATTTTGTATACACTGCTTCTTGGCTGGATGCAAAAGCAAAGTGGTCTTCACATGGCTGGAACAACTGAGGAAGAGCCATCAAGTCTCAAATACACAGCTGTATTCAGACTGAGGGCCAGAGAACCTAACTGATGCTTGAATAACAGGATCAGATCAAGTGGTGAGATTGCTGAGCGATTGGATAGCAGCCAGAGACCCGACCTCACTTCTCCAAAGAGACTGTATGCTGAGTAAGAGAACGAATTTGGTGTTTGTCCTTTTCTGAGAAAAAGAAGCTCAGTGCATTTGAAAACACATTTAGGTTTTTCTAATTCCATACTTTTGCAGAATGAGTAGATGAGTCAGATGGAGATGGTTTATGATAGCCCTTTAAGTATGGATTTCACCCCTACCCGGTTTGGCTCAGTGGATGGAGCATCGGTCCATGTTCATTCTGGCCAAGGACATGCACCTTGATTTCAGGCCCTGTCCCTGGCCCTGGTCGGGGTGTGTGCAGGAGGCAACCAATCAATACGTCTCACATTGATGTTTCTCTCCTCCTCCCTTTCACTCTGTCTAAAAATCAATGGGAAAATATGGTCTGGGGAGGATTAACAAAAATAAAAATAAATATGGACTATAGAGCTGCCACCTGAAGGCCCTAGGGGACGGAGGTGAAGATGCCATCAGATTTAGTGCTGAAAAGGAGGTCAGGAATAAGATAGACTCTTTGACCTTGAGGTTATCAAGCAAACAAATAAAATGTCTAGTGAATGCTAGATCAAAAAATTATAGTGATTGGACATAAATTGGAAAAAATATATCATTTAACAAACTATTATGAGAAATATTGTAGGACAGAATTTACTGAGATTTAGCAGGCAAGCAGAGAAGGAATATAAATAAGAGAGTATTACAAATATTTTTATATCGAAGAATTACGTGCAAAAATTATGGAGAAGTTTGAATGTTAAAATCATGTGGGACTTTATTCCTGCATAAATAAATCCTCTTAGACCTCTTTTTTTCTCCATCCAAATTAGGTGCTCTGTTCTCCCAACTTCCATCAATTCTCCCTGACATGGGGCCAAGTCGCTGTATCTGATAAGAGCTTATCAAGGCACTCTCAAGGAAATAATAAGACCAACCCACCATGGATTTATGACTTAAAACTAGCAGAGACCACTTCACCCAACATGGCAACTAGTTGCACCTTCCAGTATTAGCTAGCCTCATTATGCACTCATTCTAATACATTAGTGTACTAAACACACCTGTGATACGATGATGTGAAACGGTAAGAACATGTAAGGACAAAATATGGCCACCGCGCCCAGCCTGTGTGGCTCAGTGATCAAACCATGAACCAAGAAGTCACTGTTGACTCCAGGTCTGGGCACATGCCCAGGTTGCAGGCTCAATCCCCAGTAGGGCATGTTTCTGTCTCTCTATTTCTCTCTCTAAAAGCAATAAAAGTCTATTTAATTTTTTTTTAAATGGCCAAGGGCTTTTCTGTGAAATCTCCACCCTTTCCCTGGAAAAATCTGGACTACTCCTCTCCTTGAAAGAAGTAAATCTCATCAGGAAGGGCTGCTGTCTGTGGAGTGGCCCACTCTCTCACTGCTTCACTAATAAACTCGCGTTCACTTTAAGTTCTCTGTTGCCATTCTCTTTGAATTCTTTCCTGCATGAAGCCAAGAACCCTCAGTGGAAGGCAGACCACTGAGTGCCTGGACCTCTGAAACATGTGCACCACTACCTCAGAATCTTAACTCTCTAATCACCCCACTTTTGGTAAGAATCAAACAGCCTTCTGTCAGTTTAGTCGAGCTCTGTTCTTTAAATTTTACTTCAAAATCATCATTCACATCAAGCCAAGGCCAACCACTCCAGTCAGCAGAAATTCACCTCTTTGAAAATTTTAGTTGTCCCTTCCCACCCTCCATCTGGAACATTTTTTTCTTATTCCCCTTGGAATTGTTAGTTATCTTTGTATGTGTGAGTTCTGTTTTGGACATGTTTGCTTAAAATGTGTGTGTGCCATCAGGTGAAAAAGATGTCAGCAAACAACTTCGAATGCGAGTGTGACACTCCGGAGGATGTTTAATCAGAAATGCAGTCTGTGGCTCATATTCAAGGCTTAAGGGAAACTGTGCAGATGAGCCAGATTGCAAGGAAAAAAGGCAACAGAAGGCTGGGACTTACTGTCCTTCAAAAGATGTTTCTCTGAGCTGGGAAGAATCCGGGTAAGACTGCAAGAAGTCCTAGCCATAAGGATATCGGAATTCTTGCCTCAGGAACCAGAGTTCTTGGCCATTAGCCATGTAAAAAATCTGCCTTCAAAGAAGGGGTAGGAGTGAGGGGTGGAGGGTGGAGTAGGGGAGAACTTGCTTCAGTCCTTGGGAGAGCACAGCACTGGGACCTCTTTCATCTTGAAGATATCACTGAAGTTTCGACAAGGGCATAAACTGGCCTTTAATCTTATCTGCGACTGTCTATTTGTTATGTTGTAATATCTCTGTTAGAGGATAGAAGATGGCAGCCTCCCAGGTCTTAAGTGAGAAAATAAAATGACAGGGACAAGATTTAGTCCATGGAACCTGTTTATCAACATTTCTGTTTGTTGTTGTTGTTGTTGTTTTATTTTGTTTTGTTGTCCCCTACTCAAGCCAGGGTGGAGGTGGAAATGAGTTTAATTCTTCAGTTTCACATAGAATCCAATCTCAAAATGATTCAAGGGCAGCACGCTGACCAGCAGAAGCTGAGGAACAGTGCGAGTCATGTGTTTATTATTTGGTATTACTTGAGGTAGAAAATCATTCAGGGCTTTTCAAAATGATTCTGACAACTGTCTTTCTCATAAAGCTTGAACTTCCCATATGCTCCCTGTGGAGCAGAGCCTATGAATTCATAAGGATTCATTTAGAATCTGGCCGTTAATAAGACATCTCCTGGCCAAGGCTTCAACTACGGTACCCCTTCACCTAAGCAAAATGGACGAGCATATCTCTTGGTTCGTCTTGAGTGAGTGCACAGCACGACGGGTAAAAATGTGCTAAATATTTGCCTGACATTTTACTTACATCATCTATAATGCTCATAGCTAACTGGCAGGGTTGATAGTATCTTGGATTTATAGATAGCAAACTGTAAGTCTAGAGGTTAATTAAGTTGCTGGAGGTCACATATTGAGTAATTAGCAGGGCTTGGATTTGAATCCAGGTGAAGAAATATATTTTATCCAGGTCTAGCCCTGCCCCTGCTAGGGCTACTTAACATCAGGAATGCTGACCCTGTAAAATCCTTTGATCCAACCTTAGAGAAATCTCTGTAAAACTTGTGCCTGGATGTTCATCATTTCTTTTAATGAGGAAAAAGCAGGCGCTTAACCAGATGCTCCGGAAAACATGGGGGGGATATGAGGGGGGGGGGTTCTCAAAGGGATATTTACTAAACCCCAAAGTGAAGATTTTGAGGTGAATTATTCGAGGCAGAGCGGCAGTGATAACACGCAGCACATTGAGGATGCGAAGGAGAGGCAAGGCTGCTCCTGTAATGGCAAGAACGCTTCAGAGACGTGTACTGTCTGCTGTCCCTCTCGTTGCACATTGGTCTGGCTTCCTTCACTTCTGGTTGCTTTCCCCTAAATCATTAGTAAGTGTACTAGTTCCCTGTGACTGCCATAGCAAATCAGCACAACGTCGGTGCCTTAAAACAAAGGAAGCTTGTTCTCTCACCGTTCTAGAGACCAGAAGTCCAAATCCATTGTTCAAGGTGTTGGCAGGGCCATGTCCCTCCAGGGACCGTAGGAGGGGAGCCGTTCCTCGCCTCTTCAAGACTGCCTCTGTCTTCCCATCACCTTGTATTCTATATAGCCCTTTTGTGTCTCTCTGATAAGACACATGTAATGGCATGTAAGACTCTCTGGGATAATAGAGAATACACCCCATTTTTTCAGGAACCTGAACTTAATTACACCTTTTGCTATAGAAGGCAGCATTCATAGGTTCCAGGGATGAGGATAGGAATATGTCTTTTAGGAGAACATCATGTGGTCCACTATAGTAACCAATAGTAACCAAATAGCAAATAGACATGTGGTTAGTATGATTAGAATAACACTTCCACTATATCTGTTTTTCCACCTACTGCATTCTTTTGATTGAACAATGTGGTAGTGGTACAGGACTAGTGGGAAAATGTTTGGAACAAGATATCATAATTTAGGTACAATTTCATTGGGAAATAAGGAAGTGGGAGGAGCACAAGATTCTTTTCAAATGGTGGTCCTCTTCCTGAGACCCAAACCTTCCAGGGGACAGGGACCTGTGTGTCAAGTATCTAGTATCCACATATGTGTGCATTATCCAATAATAAGGGAGAAGACATCTTCAAATAATGTTTGCTAAGCGAGACTCAAATAAAAATAATCATCTCACATAGTTTGGGCAGAAAAGTAAGCATTGTGAAAACTAGGTTCAGGCAAATGAGAAAATGTAATTATGACATGATTCAGGGAAGGAAAATATTCTCAGAAACCCTAAAAAATTGGGTTAAAAACGTTTGGCAATTGATTCCCTCCCCCCAGACTTTTAATTCATAAACAGTTCATAATAATATTCTTCCCTACATCTGTCAAAGTTTCCCAGAAAGCATTTCTCTCGCACTCATCCTTTTATAAAACTGTTATTAACTTTTTAAGTAATTGCTACTCTTTCTGTTTTTGCCTGAATTCCAGCAGGTAATTTGGCACAGACATATCAGCAGTGAACAAAGACAGTGACAGGGGGAGATGTACAATAACACAGCGGAATCCCTTGAGCTTTGTTACTGGGAAACCACAGCGTTGCTGGAGAGAAACACAAGAAAAAAGTTAAGTCTGCAACTCCATAGGGTAATGATTGCAGCTCCAGGAGTTTATGGAGGGAAATTATGTAGATCTAACATCAGCGGTGCTAACCTGGTAGAATATTTTATAAACATTAATTCAGATTCAACTCAGAACCAAAGTACAAGGAACTGATTGAGGCAAAGAAGCACATTTCTGATGTTCCTGCTATAAACATAGACAAGGGTTCACAGAAATCTAGCCGTTCCTAGTATTTTCATATGCCTTTCAATCTTTTGAAGTGCTACAAATGACACTTCAAAATGCAAATTGTTATTATCTTTTTAGAATCCCTAGAGGAATACTATAAAACTTGTCTTATCCAAACTTACATAGTAAGAGGAATAAAAATGAGGTCTGTATAAGCTTTAAAGAAAGCAAACCATAAGTACAACTTGGGACTCTCTTGTTTTAACATATTTGGTTCTCTAACAGAATTTACATTTCTATGCATCATTCTTGTTTTACATACATGCTTATGAGGCTGGATCTTGATCACATTTTTCCAATTAAAATTTCATCTCTACTGACAGTTTGATGGGGATGCCTGCAAAGGCAGGTCTTGTATACTCATGATCTTACAAACAAATAATAGTAAGAGTGATAATAATAAATCTCACACAGATAGTGCTTACTATGTGCCAAAGTCTATTCTAAGCCCTTTCTATAAATTAATTTGCTTAATCTTCAAAGTAGCACTATGAAGTATGCTTATGTCATTTTATGAATGAGAAAACTGAATGCTTATCTGAATAAAAAACACAGTATTTATGAAAAATGGTTTCCAAGGTTTACTGTAAAACCAAGTCAATGGATCTTTGCTTGTGTTCTAGCTCCTTCCAAGCTCCAAGTTGTTCTGGATATTTTATAACTAATTAATGTAATAGCGGAATTGCCTCATCTACAATATATATGTGTGTGTGTGTGTATATATATATATATATATATATATATATATATATAATTTTAAATACATTATTGCTAGTGCCAGCTTGACTCTGAAATTAAATTTTGCATTAATATATATTTTGTAATTTATAAATTAATTATAATAAGAAACAGTCACTTCTGCCAATTTTTTCCTAAGCAAAATAGTCAAACAAATTCTGATGTATGAAAGGACTGAGTAGATTTTTAAAATTATGGGATATATATTAATATTTATATTTACCCAGAGAAAGAAACAGAAAGATGGAAAGAAACAGACAAAAACAGAGACAGAGGCCCCAAAAAGACCAACAGAGCTGTCATTTTTGAGCTGCTAACATAAAAGCCATTTTTAGCCAAAGCAAGCAATTAAAGTATTTACTTATCAACTGAAAGATCAAATAAACATAAGCCACCAAAAAAACATGATTCAAGTCTGCCTCATTTTTTGAAAATTAACATGTAAGTAATAGTCATTTGATAATCTATTGATATAGGCCCAAGTGTTTTCCTTTTATGTTAAGTCACAAATTGAAGTCCTAGGATGCCTTTTCATTTATAAACTACTAGAGGCCCGGTGCACAAAGAGATTCATGCAATAGGCCTTCCCTTCCCCTGGCTGCCAGCACCAGTTTTCCTCCAACAACGGGGACCCAGGCCTTGGCTCTGACCGGAGCCTTCAGTCTTCACTGCTCCCACTCCTCCACTTTACCCCTACATATGCAAATTAACCAGCATCTTTGTTGGGTAATTTGCATATTCTCCTGATTGGCTGGTGAGAATAGTGAAGGGACAGTCAATTTACATGTTTGTCTATTATTAGGTAAGATACCTATAAAATATTTTCATAGCACAATAATAGCTAAAAGACAAAAACAACGCTTGAGGGAGAAAAAACTTTTCTGTCATCCTCTTATGTTCTGTGATTTGGGGCCTCTGTCCATTAAGGCAACAAATAACAGATTAGAAAGAGAAAATACAATTTATTTTTCATGTACATACTTGAGAATTCACCAGAAAATTTGACTCAAGATGGTGGTTGAAATCTGAGGCTCATACTCTATCTTAATAGTGGTAACAGAGTTGGAGAAAGACACTTATGGACAAACAAGTGACTTTTGGAAAAGCTGACTGGAGCACAGATGGGAGATAGGATTTGTGGCAATATTTGTTTAGGTTTGATGATGACTTATCTTTGGTGCTGAGTGATCTTTGCTAGGGAAAGCTCTGGGAAGGAGATTTGTGACCACTGTGTTCTTTTCAGAGGCTCTGTTATTAGGCTAATAAGGAAGTTTTAAAAGACTCCTATTCTCAGATTCTTTCAGGACCAAATAAATTTTATGCCACAGTTGTATCTTCTGGACCACTTCAATACAGTGGAATATTATTCAGCCTGGAAAGGAAGGCAATCCTCTCATCTGATCAACATAGATGAATCTTGAGCACAAACTATGTGAAATAAGCCAGTCACACACACACACACACACAAAAACAAATATGATTCTACTTATACAAGGTATCTAAAGTTGCCAAATTCACAGAAAGAGAAAGTTGGATGGCAGTTATGAGAATCTGAGGGGAGGAGGTAGAAAAAGAGTTGGTGTTTAATGTGTATAGATTTTCAGTTCTGCAAAATGAAAAAATTGTGGAGATCTGTTTCACAGTGTAAGTGTACTCAATACTACTGAACTGTTCACTTAAAAACGGTTAATCTGGTAAATTTTATGCTGTTTGTGTTTTATTACAAATTTTAAAAAAGTAAACAACCTTATCAGTTAGTTAAATTTGACTAAGACACAGAACTTCTTGCAGCCTTAATAAATTCCATCTGTTAAATGGTGATTATAGTAATAGCGATGGCATTTTTGTTTTATAGAAAAAAAATCAGATAATAAATGTAAAAGACCTCACAAAACACCTGTCACACATAAGCATAACATAAAACAAAAAGAATTATAGTCAAAAAAGCCAAATAAATGATACATTGGTGTAAAATGGAATTTAAAAGCTTACTCAGAGCATAATGTGTACAATAAATGACCTCTGTGCTTTCATATATTTGCTTAATTCCAGTATGAGAAGGCAATGAGTCTCAGGAAATTTGTGAGGAATTACTTAATATCCAAATACATAATGGAACTGAGATCTTGATTTCTGTCATGACTTTGTCACCCTGACCAGCCTTCGATTGTTTTCCTTATAACACAGCAACCTTTGGACTGAAGATTTCACCAGTATTTGGTGAAATAGAAGCAAATGAGCAGTGTTTCCCAGGGTAACCCTGATTTAGTTAATCAACTTTGGAAATGGCCATTTATTAATAAAAGCCTATGTGGTCATGACACCCTCACACCATGATGCCCTCACTCCATAATAAGCAGTCACCAGTGAGCACACGCAGGTGGACGGAGATGCGTGCATGGCACAGAGGCGGGTCCCATGGCTCTGGCCTACCTCTTGGGGCAATCCATCTAGAAGCCCCGGAGGGGTGGGCGGGGCCTACCTATTTGGAGTGATCGATCACAGGGCTTCTGCACTGTGAGAGGACACAGGCCAGGCTGGGGGAACCCTCTCCCCCCGCCCCCCATGCACAAATTTCGTGCATTGGGTCTCTAGTATTCAATAAGAATACATTTTTTTTAAAGAGATGTGTTGGGGTAGAAGGAATTAAATGAGGGGGGAAAAAGAATAAAAGATAAAAAGATTAAAATTTTACTTGCATAATTTATCCATCTTCTCACCTGCTGTTTTTATCTTTTAATTTTTTATCTCCCTCATTATAACCTCATCAGGGAGCATTCCATGCTTCATTGCTTGATACTATTAAAACTTAAGTTAAAAAATAATTTTAAATCTCTTCCACATCTATTCTTGTACTTTCCAATCTAGACTCCAAGATTGATTGATATAGAAGATAGTATAATGCGTGTGTGTGTGTGAGAGAGAGATAGAGGGAGAGAGAGAGAGAGAGAGAGAGCTTTTAGAGCTCATATTGTTTGCTACACCTGCCATCCTGTTCCATAAATGACACAAGTGATACATTGGAGGTAAGTTATGAATTCAATTTATCTCTTTAAATATTTGGGAATTGATAAGAAAGGCAATTCACTGGAGGGGGAGAAAGTCCTTTAGGAGTTGATCTCATTTACCTGGTACCTTCATTTCTCAGGCCATTTGAGGTGCTAATTACAAATTGTGTTTTATTGTGCTTATGACCCAGGTAGTGACACGGTGGAAAGAAATCACCATTCAAATATGTCTCTGCTCTAATGAAGGTTGCCCGCTCAGGGACCCGAGCAAGGAATAAATAGAGCAATACATAGGCTGCTTTTCTTTGTTTGCTTAGTACTTAAACACAAAAAAAAGTGTATAAATAAAACTTACAGTTACTTCACTTTTATAACTCCTTAAATAGATTTCCATAGATTACAAATACCTTGCTTAGCAAAGACCTTTGAAGATGTCCTTAAAAGGACTCTCTTATTTTCAGAGCAAGAGGGTAAAATGCGTGCAATGGGAGTCACAACACGTCTTTTCCTGTTTTGAGGCTTCCATTGTTAATGTAGTATCTTACTCTTTCAGCTTATTCACTGTAACTCATAAAATTCCTAACGCAGATCTGAGTTTTCCACGCAAGTCCCCAAAACACGGTTGCTGAAGGGGTAACTTGAGATTTGAGAAATCTTATATATTAAACAAAAAACTCCTGTGAAAGAAGCATTGGATGGTTTTGGTTTTTTTCCCTGATGTCTCATTAACTTCCAGGTATCTTTCACCCACAGAAGCAACTGGCTAATCATCTAATATCCTTGATACCCGATGTGATAGTCTAATGTGTTTCTGCTTTTAGACACAAGAAGAATCTTTCAAAAAACCAACAATAGGTAAGCAGATGTCCAATAAATCCTTCCCACCGCTGGGCTTGGGGGGAAAAGAAGCCTCATTCTCATTTCTCTTCTATCATTTTAGCATGGCTGAATAAAGGCGCCGAAGCTCAGCCGCTGACAGCGCTGTCATCTCTCTCCAACTCCGTGGAAGCATACATTTTCCGGGTTTCCTGGCTGTGCATTAATGAGGAATCGTCAGAGGGGGAAAAGGAGTGAGCTCATGACTCTCAGTTCCACATGTCAACTCTTCAGCGGCCAACCCACAGCATTGTGGCTTCTAGAAAATATGCTCCAGTTATTAGTAAATGGAGACTTAGAGAATGTTTACGTTTTCACTGTCTCATCTTATCGACCCTCCTTGGCAATAGTCGTTTAGGTTTTGGGCAAGGAGTGACTTCCCTAGCACTGCCCAACAGCTTCTCCTCTCCTCAGATACAGACGTGTTGGCAAAGGGCCACCTCTAATTATTCCCATTACTTTCCTTCTTCGGTTAGCAAGCCCTGACTGTGTGGAACTTTGCCAGTGCTGACAAAAGCCAAATGGAAGCAAAGAGGAGGGTACTTTGATGGGTAATCGGCTTCAGCAGCGCGCCTTCAAGCTCTCCTGAAGTCTGCTTGTGTCCAAAGCTCAGACCTGCTGCTGCGATGTCAGACACAGGAAGCTGCTGCGGCGGCTGCTTTTGCCCCGCTAACCCTGGAGGCCTCCATGCACCTCAAGAGGAGAAAGGCCTCCTTATTTAAGAGCACATGTAAAGAGACCATTTCTCCATCAGTGTCAGAGTGCTGCAAGTCTTAAACTCTTACGAAAATATTTCAAATTAATTGTTTTCCCTTAACACACACATTGAAAGCTTTCTTCATGCAATGCACTAGGTTAGAAACTTGGAGTGGCTAAAAGAGTTTGTGTAACAATATACTTAGGAACTCAAAGAAAAAGGAAATCAATTCCGAGATAGTGTTTAAGGAAAATGTTTTTTTGTTCATTTGTTTGTGTTCATTAATCCTCACTGGATGATATTTTTTCATTGATTTTTTTTTTTTTTTTTTTAGAGAGTGGAAGGGAGCTGGGATGGAGGAGAGAGAAATATCAATGTGAGAGAGACACATCTACTGGTTGCCTCTGCAGGGCCCCAGACTGAACCTGCAACCCAGGCATGTGCCCTTGGCTTGACTGGGAATCAAACCCATGATGCTTTGGTGGCCCACACTCTAATCACTGAGAAACACCGCCAGAGATAAGGAAAATGTTCTGTGAAACAAGGGGAATATAATCTAGATCTGGAAGGATAACTAGGCTTCAATGAAAGCGCAGCATAGAATGCTTGGCCAGTGAAAGAGAACGAAGGTGGCTTTGTAGAGGTTATATTAAACCTAATCAACATCTAGGTTGATAGAAAATATATTGTTGGAAGGTAGTACTGAAGAGTTAAGTAGAAACCGGATTACAAAAGGTATCTGTCACAATACCAGGGGGCATGGATTTTACTCAGAATAGATGAGTTTTTCTGTAGGGTAAGAAGTTCTGAGCAGACATGATCAGCACTTCAGAAATATTAATAGTAAAAAATAATAATGAGCAGTATTGATGACAACGAGGAGAGGCTCCGATATACAAGATACCATTAACAGCTGGAATAATGGAGTATGCTAGTCTACTTGAGATAGTACAACAGAACACCATAGCACTGGTAGCTTAAACAACAAACGTTTGCTAGTATTTCTCACAGTTCTGGAACATGGAAATCCAAGATCAAGACCGTAGTACATTCAGTGTCCGGTGAGGGCCCACTTCCTGATTCCCCAAAACTGCATCTTCGCAGGATGGAGGTGGTGGCAACTCTCTTGGGTCTCTTTTATAAGCCCTAATATCATTCATGAGGGCTCCATCCTTGGGACCCCATCACCTCCCAAAGGCCCCACCTTCTAATGCCATTACTTGGGGGATTAAGATATCAACATTGGAATTTTGGGTGGACACAACCATTCAGTGGAGAGCAAGAGGCAAGTGTTCATAATTGCGCGGTGGCATAACGACTGATGGCAACAGGAAAGGTAAGGTCAGGCCTGATTGGGCACAGGAGGATTCACTAGGGGCTGGTGAAACTTGGGTCGGAGAAAGGAAAGAGTCCAATGTCAGTCTGCTCTACAGGGAATTCGGACCTGTGGATTATTCCCATGGAGCTCTGCACTCCGACGTATTCTGGTGGGATACCTGTGCCGGCTGCTTGTCTGGCAGCCTCTAGGTGGCCCAACTAGAAGCACAAAACAGAAGCCACAGGCCCTGAGTCTCTCACCCCTTGTGTCCCAGATCTCGGCACAGTTCTCTCTGAATGTGTACTTGTCTGGCCTTGCATCCAGGTGAGGATCTTGAAGATTTCCAAAGCGAGGCCTGAGCTTGGTTTCCTGATGGGTTTGTTGTCACTATCCCTGGGCAGACCCTTGCTTTATACTGCACAGGAGACATTCCTACGCAGACCTTTTTCAGCAGGCTCCCGTGTCCCCCAACTTAGACATTCGCTCTCTGGGTCCAGGTGGGGTCCAAGGCTGGGAAGCAGGGTGTGGAGAGAACAGCAAAAGATGTAGGGAATCTTGCTCATCCCTTCAAATGATCGTTGGTGACAGACAATTAGGATTCAGAATCTTGGGTCTTAGTCATTTTTCTATTAGGAAATCAAACTGGTCATATATATTGACTTATATCCTGAATTTGTGAGAACTTACATATTTGTAATATCTTACGGTAAGAGTGATGGATGTAAACAGTTCATTTCAGAGTACCATGAATGATTTTAAAAATATAAACTATTTTTAAAAGTTAAAAAAAAAGTTTTTTGCACTCCCTAGGAAAAAAACAAATTTAGTTCTACTAACTGAAACGGAGAAGAGCTTGCCTGCCTACACAGAACCACCTCCCACACAATATTCCTTTTGTTGTGGCAAATGGCCCCGGGAAATCCGAAGGTTTTCTGCATTACTAGAAACTTTGGAAAGAATATAGGCTCCCCTCTGTTTTCTGATCCCAAAAGTTCCATGGGAATTCTATGTTCCTACCCATGATTCTGAGTGATATAGGGGTCAGGACCCCTTCACAAGAACTCGCCAGCACCGAAATTCTTCTCTCCACTGCTTATTCATTGCATTCTAATTTGTGTAAATGAAACCAATTTAAAACAACTGTATTTAAAAGGTCACAAAAAGGAGAAAGGGGGGGAAGTAACTCTGCATATCTGTAAGACATTTTATCTTTATTTTCAGACCTTTACTTTGAAGGACACTGTCAATAGTGAAATATGTCATGGTCTCTTTGCCAAAAGAGGTCACAGATGATTAGAATTTGGGGGTGGGTAGAGAAAGTGGGTTGGGAAGGGTTAACTAAAGATCGTGAACTCAGCTTTTTTATTTGAACATCATTGTTTAAAGTTGTATTTGCCGGGTCAGGCTTCTTACATTTTCCCCATCTTAATTCTGACTCCTCTTCCTGCTACGACAGTCCTCCCACTGGTAAGAGGAATCATGGAAATGATATACTGCAGTATTAGCAGAAAAAACTCAAAACTTTGGCAGTTAAATTATGTGTGACACTCCAGGTGTCCTTGCATGATTTGGATGCGATCAGCCTCAGGGTCTAGTCTCGCAATCTTTCATGTGTAGTCCTCACAGAAGAACTGCTGGTAATGGAGTATCGGTAGGCATTTTCTTGTTACTAATGAAACCAGAATCAGGACTCAAATCATTTCATGATAGTACATTCTTTTTCCTTTCATATCATCTATGGTCTGAAGATGTGTCCTTGCTGTTTTTCAGGAGAAAAATTTTTTTTTCATACCCAATATTCTCTTTTCCTTTATCTCCAAAGAGTAGAAAATGCTAAAAATTTATTGCAGTGAATCTTTTGCAGTAATATCAGCTCCCAGTTATGATTTAATCAAAGCAAAATCATTGTTTGTCAATTATATTTATTGGAGGGAAGTGAAAAATATCAAATGTTAAAAAGAATGTAAATACATTTGTAAAATCACAGTAAATACATTTTATTATAGTATGTATCTTCCTGATTTTTAAAAATATAATGGTGTTTCATATATTTAAAAATAAAAGGAGGGAGAAAGAGAGAGAAACATTGGTTGATTGCCTCCCATACCTGCCCCAACGAGGTGTGAAACCCGAAATCTGATTATGTGCCCTGACAGCGAATCCAACCAGAGACCTTCCTTGTGCTTGGGACGATGCCCCAACCAGCTGAGCCACACTTTCCAGGGCTTTAATGATGTTTCTAAAGAATTGCAAAGATTCCATTTCATCTTATAGAGCTTATTTGCTTACTTTAAGTTTCCTCATCCACTTGCATTTGTATTCATTCACTTCTCAACAGGTATTTTAATATTTACACCAAACCGGACAGTGTCCTAGGTGCTTTGAAATAAGATGCATAGGCCCTGCCCTAACAGAGTAGAAAGACAGATTGGAGATAAGAGATGTAAACAAATAATTGGTGTCAATATCATTAATCCTGCTACACATAGGTGTAATATTGGTCAAAAGAGGGGGTGTTTTAGTATTAGCTCAAGGAAATAAAAACGTTATTTCTAGAAAAGATGCCCGGGTTGTATCTTGGATGGCAATGAAGACATCGCTAAGTAAGAAGAATAGCACACAGAGGGAAGAGCCTTCGCACTGTGGGGGGAGGGAGCTGGCAAGAGGAGCGGTGCCATGAAGAGGTGGTTGTGTCTGGTCCGGACTGGAACACAGAAAGCAGAGTTAGTTGTTTCTCCTTCTGCTGTTTATTGTTGCTTGGGGATAATAAAGATTGCATTTACACATGACAATGAGTTTTTGGTTAGAAATTTAGAAAACACTAAACATACCAGTACTCTCCTGAAAATGGCTGATGTTGTCATATTTAAAAAAATATATATCTTTATTGCTTTCAGAGAGGAAGGGAGAGGGAGAGAGAGATAGAAGCATCAATGATGAGAGAGAATCATTGATTGGTGCCTCCCGCACACCCCCTACTAGGGATCGGGCCCACAACCCAGGCATGTGCCCTTGACTGGAATCGAACCCATGACCTTTCAATCTGTAGGCTGATGCTCTATCCACTGAGCAACACCAGCTAAGGCAATGTTATCATTTTTGATGAGACATGCATGATTGACATCAACCTCTTATATAGAAAGAAACTAACCTCAAAAACATTTATGATTTATTTTTTGTTGTTTTATCATCTTAAATAAAAATTATTATCAAATCGAGTCACTTTTGAAAAGCCAAATTTAAAATTAAACCATTCATGAAGTTCCCATAATTTTATATTTCAAATTAGGAGGAAAAGTATATTCTTCTTTCTAAGGTGGTGATATAATTATGACAGTAGTGCCATTAATTTTACATGGATACCTGTATTTTTTGTTGTCTATCTAGATATCTAGATTTTGCCTACTTCAAATTAAGAAAGAAATTTGGAGAATTGTTATGTCCTTTACATATTACTATGCTGTATGTGTTTGCGTGTGTGTGTGTGTGTGGTATGTGTGAGAACTTGCATGTACATAAGGACAAATGTGCCTCATTTTGACTAGAAAAATTAGGCAGCCTAGCTAATTGTTTTGAGTGTTCTTACCTATAAATAAGAGGAGTATTAGTTTCTTTTAGCATGATTATCCACATCAAAAATATTACGATCAAGAAAATAACAATGTACCTAGCTAAACATAATTTTAGGAAAAAAAGCCATGTTCACAACCAAAAAGAGGAAAAACAACTTAGTGATCTGTAATAACAGGAAACTCTTTCTCTAGGGAAAGTTATGGCATTTAATTTGGCAAATTGGCTTTGCATTGCATTGGCTGTTGTTGCCTAGTGCATTTGATAGATGGGATTTCCTGTATGAATATAAGTTCTTTGAATCCAAGCTGGTTCTTTTCTGCTTAATGATTCCTAGTGCCTAGTATAATAGTGGAAGAGAGGGCGGGAAATTGCCCTCTACTCTCCTAGGTTCTACAGCTGGGACTCGGGAAATTAAACTGACAAAAGAGAAATTAACAAGAGAAACAAAACAGCTCTTATTAACATGTGCAGTTCACATACAAGTGGGAGAAACTGGAAAATATCTCAAGGGGGTGGTTAGAACATGGAACTTAACAAAGAACAATAAATTTGTAGTAAAGTGATAAAACAAAGAAAAAGAGTCCATGACTTTAGGGGCAGCAAACTATGGGAAAGTAAATATATGGGGCACGGAAGTAACGGAAAATAAGGGTTACTTTAGTAAAGTTTGTTATGCATAGTCCTCTTAGGGTTGTGTCTGGGCTGAATCTAGAGTTGTTTCTGATGATTGAGTCCAATCTGCTTTTAGGCAAATGGTGTAGGAAGGCAAAAACTTCGGTGTTAGTGTTTTTTCTACTGTCTTCAGCTCAAAATAATTCTTATGTCAATGTAGCATATTTTGGGTGGCATATGCTGATCCCCTACGCTGGGATCCCTCTTGGGTGATAATGAAATGACAGTGGCTTTATTGTGTTAAAAACACATATACAGAATTTTCTAATACACTCAATGCCCTGATAGAATTATATTATTTGTGTATTGGTTAATCAGGACCCTATGACTCGGTCAATAGAGAGGTACAAATGGGAAGAATCGGCACTCTCTAGGCAGGTAGTTTTAAAGATGAGTGGAAAATGTCTGCCATCTGTACGGTATGCATGCTGGACATTAACAGTCATTGAGTGGTTATATTTTTAGGAAATTAAAACTGGAAGCAATTAAAAATAAATATTGGCCCATACATTTTTATTGTCCGTGGATTACGTGCTTCTGTGATCCTTGGAAGACTTAGGAGTGCTGTGACAATGAGTACAATCATAGAAATGGTTCCATTAAATGCTTTAATCACTTCCATCTTGACTATTGCAATTAACTCCTTTATTGTCTTCCTAAATTCTTACTCTCTGAGCATCAGGGGGTCCAAAATGTTGCAGAAGAGAATAGCACTGTTTCTAATTGTAGGGCACGGAATCACAGCATTCTTTTGCTTGTATCCTCTTATTAATTCAGTGATAGAATTTGAACTTAAAGTTATCTCATTATATGACTTAAAGATGTAACTGCCTTCCAGGTAAACTGGGGGATGACGGCATCAGGAGATTGTGAGAGTATAGAAGAGCCATAGGCATCAAGGAATGAAAAGACAAAGATTATAAGAGACATACACATGCAATGCACAAAAAGACAAGAAATGCACAAAAAGAATATTTCAACTTGAAAAGGGTGGAAGATAGACTTGTTCAGCATATTCTGTTATATTAGAACTTGAAGTTTGAAAAATAATTTGTAAGAAAAATGAACAGATTTTTAGAGTAAATGTATAAGGTATTTAAGGTATTATGTTTACTACACACTTACAATGTACTTAATACATATTTGTAAATGATTCAGCACTATTTATAAGCCACAGGTTACCAAAGTCTGTGCAGTTTCAAACATATGTTACATATTCAGACCATAGTCTTTATTTTGTTTTTGAGAACAGAGAACAATAGTGAATTTAAACCCACTATTAAGACAAATACTTAGTATTTTTTTATTCCTTAGTGCATTTGCTTTCCTAACTTTTAATTTCTACATGTCTACAGTAAATATAACATTAATGTGAATCTTCATCTTGTGTTCAAAGTATTTTATTCTTAGCATAAAATGTAAACACTGATGGAATGAGTTTCTGATTTTAAAGTTGCCTTGTGAATTTTCTAATAGGAGTATTTAATATTAAGCTTTGTTTAATTTGGTTTTTATTATGGTAACTTTTATTTCCACCCTTTTAAAATAAGCTATGTTTAATTAAATGCACATTTTAAAAAAAGAAGTTTATTTTTTCATGCAATACTTAACATAGTAAGATAATTGATATAAAACTTTCAGTCTAAATCCAATGTTATAATTCTAAAATGTTTTGCATTAAATGATCTTATTTAATTGCTCTGTGGTTAGCACTTACTATGTGCTTGTACTTATACCCTTGTCATCTATTTCCTTTAGTTTACTTATTAATTTTTCAATCTAGAAAACATTTAGAAAAAATTTACTCTAATTTTCTTTTATTTGTGAGGCGATACTTAAAATAATTGCTTGGAAGATGGTTAATTTGTCTTTAGTATTGTGTGTGTACATATACATGTGTGTATATATATGTACATGTATGTATAGCATATTATTGAAAATTTGCATTTATGAAATAATTGCAAATTTCTTTTCTATATAAGAATAGAAATCATTCATAAAATATTAAGTTTTGAAAAACTGAGTGAGAGCTTTGGACTCTTTTGCTTATGATAATCTATCATCAGTTGTTTCCCTCATTCTCTGTTGGTTTATAAAGTACTCAAATTTCCTCATGACATCTGAGATAGGGAAGGGGCCCAGTATGATGGCTCTGAGCCTGAAGCTATTCATTTAGTTATCAGTACTACTTCATAGATAAACTCCCCTTCATTGAAGAGGAACAAAACACAAGGAAAAACATCTTACGAACTTGTAATATACGTAAAAGCACTGCCAGTAATTAATCACATTACTATGTAGAGGGAGGCAAAGTCAGGAAACATATGTCTAACATAATTATTTGGACATTTGTGGTCGGGCAGGTTTTCATTTGGCCTTCCGGATAACAGCACAATTCTTGGTCAAAACATATGCATTGTCCTCAGCCACATGTCAGTAACTGGCAGTAATAAAAGATGCCACACAATACGGCTTGTGTCACTTAGTGCAAACTAATTTGTGGTCAAAGGGGAGTCTCAAAGCATCCAGCTGGAATACAATAACTTGGTGATGATTATATAAAGAGTCAGTTAAGGCTGTCTCTATGCAACCTAAAGAGAAGTGAAGAATTTATTCTTATCAAGCTTATTAGATTGTTCTGAGGGGTAAAAAAGAAAACTCTTACGCTATGGATGAAATTATTTCTTTGGCAGTTATATTTTGAATAATCTAGTTTATCTGACCCATGCTCTGTTATACATTTTACTATGCCAACCAAACTTCTATCTATCTAATCTAATAAAAGCGTAATATTGAAATTGACCATTTCTTTGGGACGCCTAAGCCACGCCCAATCAGAGCAGCTGTATGCAAATTAACCCAGCCAAGATGGAGGCTGGCAGTCACGGAGCTGCTAGAGTACACAGGCAGCTTCCGTTGCAGCAGGAGTAAAACTGTTTGCCGGCCAGCTGGGCCCCTCAGTACTCCAAGCAACAACATATTTGCAACATTGTCTCAATTATAGAAGCCTCAGAGGTGAAGCAAACAGCAGCTTTCCATTGCACCAGCGATAGAGGAAACTGCCTGCCTAGAGTCTACTAAGGCAATACTCTTTCAATTATAGAAGCCATGAGCTGAAGCAAACAGAGGCTTCGTTACCTGCCTACGCCTTGGCTTAAAGGAACAGTATATCAATTATAGAAGATAAATAAACCCCAGAAACCTGCTTCCAGCCAGCCTTGCTGGGACATTGGGTCAATGGGAGCTGTGGGCAGCCTGAAAACAGCCCTCAGCCCCTCACCCAGGCTTACCAGGCACACCAGCAGGTGGACATCCCCAGAGGGGTCCCAGACTGTGAGAGGGCATAGGTCGCGCTGAGGGACCTCCCAAGTGCAGGAATTTTTGTGCACTGGGCCCCTAGTATATAAATAATTGGGAGGCTCTTTGTACTGATTTATGCACATACCACTTCTGATTTAAGACAGATGGGCAAAATATGTGGAAATTCCCTTAGGCGTTATCCTATTAATTCATTCAAAAATTGGTATTGAGTGAATAATATGTGGCAAGCCCATTCTAAGTATTAGGATATGAAATAAACAAAATTGAAAGAGGTCCTGCCTATATGAAGCTTGTTATTCCCAATAGAGTGACATAAATGACAATAAAGGAGTCAAGGAACTATAGAAAGAGGTGGAAACACAACATTTTAGAAAGGAAGGTTTTCTAATCTTATTTTCATAAAATGCCAATATCAATTGATATAATGATAAATTAACCACTTTAATTCTTTTAAATTTTATTTATCAAAATTTTCTTTATTTTCCTGAATCAAGGGTCTGTGTCACTGACTTAGGTTTATATAGTCACATATTATGGGTCCAACTCACTAAAAGCTATTTATTTGAGATGGACATGAACCCATTGTAGGAAAAGGTATCAGTTTTCACTAAGACAATACCTTATGGGATTGAGGCAAGTAAACCACTGCTATTCCTATGCTGGAGGCGGGAGAAGCAGAAGTTTCTCCCAAGGCCAAAATGAAAATAATTCCAGCTCAACACTTACCTGGAGGTGCTGGGAAAGAATCACATCCAAGCTCCTTTGAATTGTTACTAGAATCCAGCTCCTGTGGTGGTAGGTCCAAGGACCCTGCTTTCTTGCTGACTATCAGGTAAGGGTTGCTTTCAGCTTTAAATACCTCCTGCCTTCCCTCATCACCTGCCTCTCTCAGTCTTCAAGTCGGTGATGTCATAGCAAATCTCTCCTATTGTTCAAATCTCTCTGGCTTTTGCTTCCACCTTCTTCTGCCACCAATCAGAAAAAAAAATTATCTGCTTTGAAGGGAGAGATTAGGCCCATCTGGATAACCTCTTTGTTTTAAAGTCAACTGAGCCACACAACATGAAATCACGGGAGTGCTGAGAAATTGTGAATATGGGAGCAGAGAATCGCAGAGATACTAGTATATTATTTTCAAGGGCTGTAACAAAGTACCACAGACTGGATGATTGAAAAATAATAGAAATTGCTCTGCTGGTGTTGCTCAGTGGTTGATCATTGACCTATGAACCAGGAGGTCATGGTTCAATTTTCTGGACATGAATCATCCCTTTGTCCAGTGTATCTACATTTCACATTACATATGCTGCCTACCTGGTATTCACTTAGTAGGCATCTCGGTTATCAGAACAATTATGAGAGAGGGAGAGGGAGAGGGAGAGAGGGAGAGGGAGAGGGAGAGAGGGAGAAAGAAATAGGTAGGAGAACCAGGGGAGTCAGTGGTGTAATTTCCAAAGACCTGAGAACTAGAAACTCCAATTTCCAGCATAAAAAGACGGACTTCTGAGATCAAGAAGAGAGAGAGAATTTGCCCTCACTTTTCTAATGTATTCCATTTAGGTCTCTAATGGACTGGATGATGCCCATTCATGTTAGTGAGGCTGTATGTCTCTACTTAATCTATTAAAATAAATGCTGTTCTCTTCACAGTCACACCAAAAAATAAGCTATCTGGGCATCCTTTAGCCCAGTTAAGTTGATACATAAAATTAACCAGCACATAGCTCGTGCCAAGGGAAGACTGAATTAAAAGGTCCAACCATACACAACTTTGGTATGTTTAAGGTAAAGAAGGAAGTATGTATAAATAGGTGACCAAGAAACAAAGAAAAAGAGATCATATAGGGCTTAATAAGAGTGGATGAGTTTTTATTTTACTCTAAATGCTATGAAAAGTGTTAGAAAGACTTTAAAGCATGGGATTGACATAATCTAATCTAATAAAAGCATAATATTAAAATTGACCATCCCTTTGGGATGCCTAAGCCACACCCACCAGCCAATCAGAGCAACTGTATGCAAATTAGCCTAGCCAAGATGGCGGAGGCCACAACCCCGGAGAAGCTGCACACCGGGGTCCATCCATAGCGCAGTACAGGAAGAGCGAGCAGGCCAATGACCGAAGCCATGAGCAGGAAGAGCAGGGCGGGAGGAGCAAGCAGCCCCAAGGCTGCAGCCTGGAATCAATCATTGTGGGGCACACACACGGGCCTCCCCGTGTGTGCCCCGGCCACCCAATTGCTTCCCAGGTGGATGGTCCTGAAAACGGCCCTCAGCCCCTCACCCAGGCTGGCCAGGCACCCCAGTAGGGACCCGAACCCTGAAGGGGCTGTGGCCAGCCTGAAAACTGCCCTCAGCCCCTTACCCAGGCTGGCCACACCCCCATGGGGTGAGGGTTCCCACTGGGGAGCTTGGTCAGCCTGCAGACATCGTCCCCTCACCCAGGCTGGCCAGGCACACCAGCAGGTGGACATCTCCAGAGAGGTCCCAGACTTCGAGAGGGCACAGGCTGGGCTGAGGGATGCCCCCCCCACTCCAGTGCACAAATTTTTGTGCAACAGGCCTCTAGTTTTTTAATATTTTTAAAACTCACTTTAGCAACTTTAGAGAGTGAAAAAGTGAATATTCACTGTAAAGATTCTATTATGGCTTTAGAAATAAATTCCAATAAAAATAAATTATAAATTGAAAAAAAGATCAATTTTTATTCACCTATAGTGAATAAGGAAGGTAAAATGGGGAGAAGGAAGACTACTTAAAAACACATTTCAGTAGTCCAGGCAAAAGGTAACTAGACCTTTGGTTAGAGTAACCATGTAATTGACCAGATGGCCTAAATATCCCCTTAAGTTTGTCTTAACTTTAGACAGGCTTAGTCTGACTACATACCCTGACCTCCTTTTCCTTAGAACATTAATTTTTTGAAATATTGCTACTGTAAATTTGTTCTTGGTCTCTTTGAGATGCAAATTCTCCTCAATTTGAGAATGTTTTTCTCAAAGAGCTAAAAGCCATCCCTTCAAAATGGAATCATCAGAAAAGATAAGCCTCTCTCATATCTCAGATGTGTCTGTGGGAGGGTAGGAACCTAACTCTTGGACAAACTAAAATAAGCAAACACAGATGGCCTAATCACATTGGCCAACCTCCCCAATGTCCTCTGGGACTTTTCCATTAGGTCATCCAAGCAATTAAAAAATCCTCTTTCTTTTTGCTTCAGCAGAGTTAAATGTAATCTCTCTCCTATTTCAATAGTTTTGACCCTTATTGCAATAATCTTTGAATAAACTATTTCCTGTACAACTGTCCCACTGCAATATTCTTCTGTACCACAGATGAAAAGATATGATTAAACTCAGAATATGGTTTGGATTTAGAGTTGCTAATAAATTGGATATGAGAGTGGATCACAGAGAGAAATAAATACTATAACCTAGATTGCTGAATGGCTCAAGTGGGTGAATGGTTGCTCATTTACTGTAATGAATAAAACTTAGGAAGTAAAGTTAGACAACATAATGAGCAATTTTCTATTGCCTATTTTCATTTTGAGATATTTATTAGCCTTCCAACTGTTTCCATCAGATGGATAATTGAATATGTAAATCTTAATTTAAGGGAAGGAGCCAGAGACGGTGATACAAATTTTGAGTTATCAGTATATGGATAATTTGTAGCTGAGAGATGACATCAAGTCCTCTAGAAAGAATGTTTAGATAAAGGAAAAGAAAAAATTAGGCCTGAATACATGAGGTGTTCCAAAGATTTCTAAGCTGAAACACACCTTTCATAATATGTTCAACATTTTCCTCAAGTAGATGAGGAGTCCAGGGGCATAATAATATAGGACATGGGAGTTCGCTCTTGGTCTATAGCCCCATTTATGCTATCTTTATTCAATGCCTGGCATTCAATACCTGAGTCACAAGAACCAGCAAAAAGTCAGGAAATAAAATCTCTTTGATTTTTCCTCATGCTTTTGGTTCATATTTCAGATAGAGTGTTTTAAATTTTCTTATCCAGTTATTTTTACACGAGAATGTCCAACACTAGACAATAATTAATGGTTTAATTTTTGATATTTAGATGCATTAGTGCTGCATCAGTCCCTTGTTTTATCAATAAGTCTTTGAAGGGAAGTGTCAGTACAAATTAGTCCCTATTGGAGTTTGATTTGAAAGGCAGGAGGTTGAGAAAGAGAAAATCTGCAATGAAAGGGGCTCTTCAGCATGAACTGGTCCTAAGAGAAATTGGGCTACAAAGTCATTAAAATAGTAATAAGTGGAGAAAGTATAATTTAGACACATGGGACACTTATTAAGGAGTAAAAAGCTTATGAGTTCCAGGAAAGATAGATGGGAAAAAAAATCAGCAGATCAAAGTTTCACTCTGAGGACTTCATGCGAGTGGACCTCACTGAAAATGGCAGTTTGCTAATCTTGGGAGAGGAGAAAAGAAAGCTCTGTAGATCAGCAGATGATTACTGTCAGCCTCTGCCTCCACATTCTTCTTTAATATTCTAAGTTCCATTGACAAACACTCATCCCTGCTGTCCACCTCCTCTGCTCCTTATGCTCTATTGAGTGTTTCTGAACAAACCAAACTTTAGGCTGAAGTCCTTAGAGCACTAAATTGGTTCCCTTCCTCTTAGTTCAGAAAAAAATCTTTCTAAGCGATAGTATTGCCAGTCTGTCCAGTGGAAAATCTCATCATCAGCAAGTTTCTAAACTTTCAGCACACTGTATGTATTTCATGTTTTATTTGTACAGAGTTTCTTATATGCAGTACATTCATCTCCAATGATTTTGATCATCTTTCTTTATCTCCGAATCCTTGCTAATTACCATTTCTGTCCAAATTTAATTTAGCAGGGCTTGATATATTAGAAGTAAAAGTCATGAGTTCTGGTCTTAGTTTGAGCAATTTTATCCTCTTTGCCACTAGGCAATAATGGATCTATGTTTTCCATTTTGGTCTGAGAAACTACATAGTATGGGCAGAATTGTGTCTTCTCAAAATTCATATGTTGAAGCCCCAAACCCTAGTGACTCCAAATGTGACTGCATTTAGAAATAGGCCCTTTGAAGAGCCAATTAATGTAAAATAAGATTGTATGGGTGGGCTCTAATCTAGTCTGATGTGTGTCCTTATAAGAAGAGTAGATAAGGACATAGAGATACACACAAAGGGGAAAACATGTAAGACAAAGGTACAAGATAGCCAAAAGTCCTTATAATAAAATTAATTCTGCTGACATTTCTATTTTGGAATTCTAGCCTCAAAAGTATTTAAAATAGACTTCTGTTGTTTAAGCCCTCTGGTCTATGGAACTTTGTTATGGCAGCACTAGGAAAATAATTCGCTATGATACTACTTCAGTATGGTGTATTTTCTAAAAATGTATACTCTTAAATTGACACTGTCTTTATTCAAATTTTGGTTTAGTCATTTATGTATTGTGTGATTATGAAACACGTACTTAATATTTGTCTTAAGCCTTTATTTTACAAATGATACAACATTTAAAATAATCCATGTCAAGTTCATAGCCCACATGAGAGCTAAACAAGTTTAAACTATTATTGCTATTTAGTAAAAAGAGAGAGAGAGAGAGTGTGTGTGTGTGTGTGTGTGTGTGTGTGAGAGAGAGAGAGAGAGAGAGAGAGAGAGAGAAATCTGTCCAGATGAAGGAAGCAGGCCATGAGCTAAGGAATGTGGGTTTCCTGCTTAAAAGGTCAAAACAACAAAATTTATCCCCTAAAATCCCTAGAAAGGAACATAGTCCTGCCAACACTCTGACTTTAGCCACTTAACCTGTATCCAACATGCTACAATTTCATCATGTGACCAATACAAAGCATTGATGAAATAATTTATGTTCTTTTTCCACTGTACATCTTCAAAATTCAATTTGTGTTTTACAGTCACAGCACATCTAAATTCTGACAAGTCCTAGTTCACATGCCTTATAGCTACATATAGCTCTCAGTGACCGCATTAGACAGCACAGTTACAAATACTGCCTTAGAATGACGATCCAGCTACTTTCACTGTGGTATCTGTAGGCACTATTTTAATATGGAAAACACAGAAGTCATAAAAAGTATTCTAAAAGACAGACTCTCAACTGATGTATATTTTATGTGTGTAGTAAAGTCAAAGTCACTGCTAGTGAGTGGTAGAATGATTGACTGCATGAAAAAAAAAAAAACACAAACATTAATTACCTCCTGTAGCTACTCCCTTCTCCCTGAAATTCTGTAGCCTCCTCTCACGATGACACTGGGTTTGGTTGTGGTTAATTTTGTTCAATGGGGTGTTAGCATACGTGACAAAAGTTTAAATGTACATGTATATTTCTGCATTCCCTTTTGCAAAGTTTGACCTGCTTACCCTTGCTCCTCACCACAGCTTATCCAAACAGAGCTGGTCTTACACAAGATACGTGCTCCTGAACGTATTTCCCTCCGTCTTCCAAGCCAAGGACGTTCTAATCACATGACAGCCAGTTTACTGGCAAACATCTGAAAGTACATTGAAAGGACATAAAAGAACAGCGGACAGTAGAGTTTATAGGACTGGAGTTGATATGCCCAACTCTCCCATTCATGCCCTAACATGGTCCCAGATGAATATTCTACATGTTATATAAGCTGGTAGAATGAAGCATGTTCCGTTTTCGAGACTGATGGAGTCAACTATAACCTCTGACTTTTAGGCAGCGTCTCTCAATCAGTTATAATGAAGAATCACTCCTTTTCTTGATCTCTATTCCCATGTGTTCCTCTGAGTCTCTTTTATACTCTGAAAGACAAAACTCAAATTCAAAGTTCACTTTAAAACACCAAAGGATGAGCAGGATAAGCTGGGCAGAACTTGCCCAAGAGAAAACAGCATCTATTCATCCCTCCACGAAGAGAATAGTGCAAGTGTACTCTCACGAGAGATGGGACATCTTTTTAGCTAGGCTCGCTGTTTTCAGAACCTTGTTATTACTGGTTAGTGTAAGAGGCAGGTTTGAAACGGCTGCTATTCAGTGTACCTCGCAGCTATACCAAGGTGTGTAATATCAGCTTGAAGTTGTAAACTAGGTCTTCATGGGTATTTGCAGACTTAAAGCTTGGCCAGGAGCTTTTTATGGAGGAGTAAATAACTCATCTCCCTTGTCCAGAAGAAGCTGTGTGGAATCCTGGAATGCCGTTCCTAAACTCCTCATTTCAAAGAAGAAGTGGAACATCCATCTGAAAAGCAGAAGAGGACATTATTTATTGAACATATATAAATAATTATAAGGTGAAAAGAAGTTGTCACCTTCTAAAGGGAAGACGACACATGACTAATGGATACCACAGGAGCACGTGTGAATGCCAAGACATCACTCTGGAACTTTGGCCTGTTTCCTCTACCTTCTGCATTTATCACTTCTTTAGAGATTTATAGTCTCTGAATTTCAGATTTTGGAAGTGTAGTGGCTATAACCATGAATAAAATATGCTGGTGTACACATTATTAATCTCTCCCGTTATTCTGTGAGGTCTATCTAGTCGAATTTAGGTGATACCATATTCATTCTGTACTGCTTCCGTTTAAAACCCTTTGTCACAACTTTTAAAAATAAGCGTTCAGGTTTGTTTGGATACCTGATTTAGAATTTCAGTGAACCCATCTATTTTCTCAGTTATCTAAAAGATTGCAATGGGTAATGAGAAATGTTCACTTTTGCGGGGAAAAAATGTTTTCATTGAAAATGTTTACAAACTTGTGTTCACCTGAGATGGGGGAAAAGATTAGCATCAAATGTAACAAAATGCAGTAGTGCACATTAAGTCCATTTTAATATATGGCAGGTGGCAAGATATAAATTCAAAATTATTTTAGGTGTAGTGCCTGAAACATGACATGCTCATATTTTGCCAGTAAGATTAAAGTTGAATAATACTTCTTTATAAATGTGCTAGAAACAAACTGATTAAGATTCTGGTACTATCACGATAGTCTCAAATTTCCAACTCATTTTTACTTATTGTCAGTATGAGCTGCATATTTAAATATTCCTCTTCCAAGAAATTTTCACTATTCAAAGGCAAGTATACATTTTTAGTACCATAAGATAAATACAGAATTATATGCAAATTTGTTGCATATTTTGAAAACCTATAATAATAAAAACATAATATGCTAATTAGACTGGACAGCCAAATGACTTTCTGACATCATTCTGGACATCCTTCCTGATGAGGCCACAGCAGCAGGAGGCCAAAGCAGAGGTGATTAGGGGAGATCATGCAGACAAGCCAGTGGTTAGGGGCAGGCAAGCAGGCGAGCCATTAGGAGCCAGCAGTCCCAGATTGCAAGAAGTATGTCCAACTGCCAGTGTAGGCCTGATCCCACATGGACATCCCCAAAGGGTCCTGGATTGAGAGAGGGTGCAGGCCAAACTGAGGGATCACCACCACCCTTGTGCATGGATTTCATGCACTGGGTCTCTATGACATATTCCTTAACACTTTGTAAGCGGGCATTTTCCCACCACTGTGTGGTAGCGTTCGAAACACTTTCCTTTGTGCAGGGGCACATTACAAAACTTGCACATGTACCGCGTTTCACTGTGTAGTTTATGAGCAGCACACACACGACAACAACGTAAAACATTTTTATTTTTGCCAGTTCCAAGGTATGTTTCCTCATGTCCATTAACAGTCTCCCTGGTGGATCCGATTTTACTCGTTTCCCACAAAAAATAGAGTTTTGGACATTTGACCTAAAAGTATCTTTCTAAAATACTGTTTCCTTGTACATTTCTCTAATTTAAATGTTTTCCATTTTTGGTAACTAAAGTGGCATCTAAATAAAGTAAAATCTATAGAAATACATAAGAGTACATGAAAATATTGATATATATTATTTTGTGCGTTACAAGTAACATCTATGTATCAAGGAGTTAACAAATAGTTTTAGTTATATGACTATGTGCAGATATTTTTTAAAAAACTGAAATTGGCTGGTTTATTTTCATCCCCCTTTTGATAGGCTTTTGAAGTAATCCTGCTTTATTTATTAAGAAAATTGAAACCATCATGTGAAAGTATTGTCCATTCTATTGTTTCTTTTTCCTAGAAGCTAAAAAGAAATCAGAAATGCTGCTATGGGAAAATAACCATATTGTGGACTTAAAAAAAAACACCAACAATTCCTGACCTGCTACCAAATATTTTAGAATCTCCTGCTTAGTGGCTTTAAAAAATATATCTTAATTGTTGAAAGTATTACAGATGTCCCCTTTTCCCCCTTCCTCAGGCCTTCATTGCACTCTTGCCTGTGTCCATGGGTCATGTACATATGCATATGAGTTCTCTGGTAAATCTCTTTGTGCCCTTCCCCCTTCCCTCTGAGTTGGTTTTTAAACTCCCTCTTCTATATTCTATTTTGTGATGTGGGATTGGGACTCTGCAAACCATATTTCTTCTTTGCCAGCTGGAAGGTGTACACAGCAGGGGCAACAAAGAGAAACAGGATGTCGGGAGAAAGAAGAGGGGACTTGATCCTTTCTGTTTGCTTCATTTCCTGTAGCATTACCCCAGCTGTGTTCTGCAACTCAGCTGGGTGCTCATTACAGTAATAGCAGTTAATTTCAATTTGCAGTTTTCCCCATACTTCTGGAATTTGTCTTACTTCAGCCCTTTTAATAACTACAAGCCAGCCAGTTCCTCCTCCTCCTTCTCAGAAGTCTGGCTGAGTTCTCAGCGCCACAAGCACCTCACTTGAGCACCTGAAGTTCTGTCAGGTGAGGTTGGAGCAGCAGCTGGCCAAGGCCCTCCTGGGAGAGATCTGAATCCCTGTTTTGCAGGTTTCCTCTTCCAAACTGTAATAATCCAAACTTCTTCCCCCTCTTTCTTCTCTTTTTCTTTTAAGATTTTTTAGAGACAGCGGGAGGGAGAGGGAGAAAGAGAGAAAACATCGATGGGAAAGTGATCAGCTGCCTCCTGCACAACCCCCACTGAGATGGAGCTGGAAACCCTGGCTTGTACCCTGACTGGGAATGGAACCAGTGACCCTTCAGTTCATGGGACAATGCCCAAGAGCATTTCCTCTCTTTCTTCAATCCTGCTGCCTGAAGTCACTACTTCTATAATTCCACTGTATACGCTTTTTTCCTTCTCAGCTCTCCAATACCCAGTGACCAATTCTTTAAATTAAAATTTCATTGAGCATAACTGGAGTGGATTCTGCTTCTTGACCTTATTGTGAAGGTGCAGAATCAAGAAGCACTTACCATTCATTCTGTTTCTCACCCTTCATTGTAAGAGTAAGACTTCAGTCTTAAAATAGCTATTTACCTTAGTTTCAAGAACATTATCATAAACACAGCTATAAAAGAACATGAGTTAAAATATAATTAACTGTTCTGTATGTGTGGCCCAGTGTTCTAGGTGTTTCCTTAATATATATCATACTGAGGGGAGGAAAAGGTTACTCACAGATTATAGATAGAAATATTTTAAAAGTTGAATTCCTCCTAATCTCAGGACTCTATAATTTAGATAAAAATATTTTCTTAAACTTTAATAGAAGTAAAAATTCCATAATACTAGCAATAATTACAAAAATATTACTAGCTACTACATATTGAGCATTTATGTATTTGTAAGCTTTGTATTAAGTGTTCTGCATACCTCATTTT
>PVJC01007600.1:0-51204 GCA_004026665.1 Murina feae | reverse complement strand
AATTATTTTTTATTCCTTTAATTTTCTTGCATTTTTTTAAAAAGATTATTTTTTGTATGATTTAGAATAGCGCTGCCAATGTATGAGTGAAAGGACTAGATATTCCCTTTGACATTGTTTCATTTATGTATTTGATTCCTGTACTGCATAACGTATTCCTAAGTACCAATTGAACAGATTTACTTACATATGTAATATGATCTCAAAAGATTTAAGTTAATATTGGTATGTTCCCAAATTTAAAAGTGAAAATGTACCATATTGTTATAAAGTTTGAGGAGAATTGAAATATGTTATTCAAGAATGGATTTTCTTTGAAAAGTGTGAAATTTTCTTTAAGATCATATATTTATTTACTTGTTATGTAATTCAGTAATATTTAGTGTTCTAGACAAAGCAGATCATATATTTATTTACTTGTTATGTAATTCAGTAATATTTAGTGTTCTAGACATTTGTATTCTTATTTTATATCAACTTCTTCAACTAATTGTCATTAATAATTGCACTTTAAAAATGATTAGCATCATGGTCTATAAGCTTCTATTGTGTAATATACTAAATCTCAATAATAATACACTATAACTTTTCTCCTTTCAATCATTGCTTTTATTTATAATTTTCATAAAAGCATGGCATGAGTAAGAAATAAGAAGGCATTTAAATAAAGCCTCTTGCCTTATTATTTAGGCAGACTAATTTTATACGCATTTTTGGTATAAGCATAATTTTAAAGCCATGCAATAAAATATCATTTAGTGATAAAGATTAAAACTATGTAAATTTGTATTTTACTCATATCCCTCATTTTTTATTTTCTCATTTGTTAAAATATTGATTATTCTTCCCTCTAAACAAAAGTACATATATATTTAAGTAAAATGAAAAAGAGTCTTGGCTTCAATTTGTGGATCATTCAATCATTTAGCTAATAAAGCCATTGCATGATCAGTAAATACAAGGAGAATACTGATGGTGTTTTATTTTGCGGTGGGAGACTAAAAGTAAATTTCTTGTTAACTTATAGTTCTGACAAACCACTGCTCCAGCTGAATATTTTAGGAAGCTGCAGTTTGGCTTGTTAGGAGTCTCTAAGGAAAAATAAGATCAATACTTGTCACAGCAGGAGATACTTTACTATCTGTGGAATGCTGTAATATAGTGCTGAGGGTGAAGAAATATGCCAACATTTCAGCTTGGCCTTATGTAATGAGCAGGCTTCTGTTAAGAAAAGTAAATCACTTTTCCTGAATATGTAATGCCCAGATCAAAAGGTTTGCATCACTTTGTAGTTCCATTTCCATGTTTAATGTATTTTATAAATTGTTATATAAAAAATGCTAAACCTTTTGATGATGAGCAGGTGGCATAATTCCTACACTATCTAATCTAATAAAACAGTAATATGAAAATTTACTCTCACTCTGTAACACCCACAAGCCACGTCCACAAGCCACACCCACTAACCGATCAGGAGCAAACATGCAAATTAGCTCAACTAAGCTTGTGATGGCCACAGAGCTGGAGTTGCCCCAGGCAATAGAGGAAGTCAGGGCCATGAACTCTACTCAAGGCTACAAAGTTTCAATTATAGAAGATAAACAAACCCCAGATACATGCCAAGCTGGGACCTTGGGTTGCCAAAGGCAACCCAAGCTTTGAGTCCAGGGGGACCAAGGCAACAAAGTTTCAATTATAGAAGTTAAATGAATCTCATATACCTGCTTCCAGTTAGGCATCCCAGTAGGGACCCAAACACTGAAGGGGCTGTGGGCAGTCTGAAATGGCCCTCTGCCCCTCACTCAGCTGGCCAGGCATGCCAGCCAGCAGGTGGTGGACATCCCCCAAGAGGTCCCAGGCACAGGCACAGGCTGAGGGACCGTCCCCCCCCCCGAGTGTACAAATCTTTGTGCACTGGTCCTCTAGTGTGTGTGTGTGTGTGTGTGTGTGTGTGTGTGTATTAGGTAGTTCTTGGTGGTAGGAAAAAACTCAACAACCCTAAACATTTTAATTTTCAATATATTAATGATATGAAGGCCTGGAATATATGATGGACCTGTTTCCATTTCCCTTCCTTCTTTCTTTCTACCCTTCCTTTCTTGCTTTAAACATTATTTCTCCATATTCCCCATTTTTCTTTAATGATTAAATAAACTTTGAATTCTAGTAAACTTATGTGTAGATATTTGTGGGCCATTTTTTAAATTACATATTCTTTCTCATCCCCATACATTTCAGTTTGATTTACAGGTAGCAACACTAATTAGGGATCAGGGCACACTCTTAGGTTATCCACCAGTCAATCACAAGTGGCAACTGAGAATTCAGGGAATCTAAGGGTGAATTGTAGCTGAGGGAGGTGGTGAATAAGCTAGGACCTATGGTTTCACTACTAACTCTCCTCCTAAGTTTCCCTAGGAAGAGAGACCTAGCAGAACCTTAAAGAAACTGGTCCCACACTTGTGAAGTGGTTCCAAGTGGTTTAAGAAATAGACTGTATTTCTTAAAACACTTCACCCTATGAGGAAAGAACTGTTGCCCAGATATCATACAAAGCTGTCAGCAGGCTGCTCTCAACTCTTTGGGGTTTGCCTCCGCTACTGAGAGTGAACTTGACCAAGGACATGTTCTTCCTGGAGTCAGCATATCCAAAAACTGATTGCAGTAGGAGTACAAATCACCACCAATATTGGAAGAAGTCTCGTGGACTTTGCTTGCCACAGAGGTCCAGGTGGGCTGGAGCAAGTTGGCCTTACACCACAATCTGATTTCTCTTGCTGCCGTATCTCACACCTTCCCTCCTTATCCATGTATATTTATTAGTAACAATGCCCTACACATCAAAATTCTTAGCATATGCTCCTCACTCAGATATTTGCCTATCAGTTGGACAAACTGCATTTAACTTGGTCTTGAATCTAACAGGTTTCATTTCCTAGACAGCCCACAGATTTATGCAAATGTGTCAGTCACATCCTATGGTAGAAATCAGGGCCCACCTCACACTTTTGTTACTACAAAATCTGCCCCTCACAGATCCTGCTCTTTATCCATTCAATTCCCAAATGCAACTCCTGGTGGGCCCTATAATGAGAAAGCAGGAGCAACGTCCTTGTCCTCCAAGCTGTGAATAAATGATCCTAATAAACTGCTATTGACCTCACCTGCTCAGTGTCGCTATCTAATCTAATGAAAGAGTAATATGCTAATTGTGTCACTCCACTACATCCCAAGCCACACCCACAATCCAATCAGAGCTACTATATTAAGGTGATCAGATGTCCCACTTTTGGCGGGACAGTCCCAATTTTTAACAATTTGTCCTGCATCCTTCGGCATTTTAAAAAAGTCCCGATTTTTAGAAAGAGACATATGTACTACTCTTTGTAGTATCTTAACTAATAAAAGCGTAATATTAAAATTAACTGTTTCTTTGGGATGCCTAAGCCATGCCCACCAGCCAATCAGAGTGACTATATGCAAATTAGCCTAGCCAAGATGGCGGAGGTCGCAGCTCGGGTGTGTGGCTTCTCTGGAGCTGCGCCCTCTGCCATCTTGGGAGCCTCCATCCTGGGAAGGCATCTGGGGCTCTGAGCTGGCGGATGCCTTCACATCGGGTGGCCACTACCATCTGATTGCCACTCAGGCAGAAGTCTCCGGGGGCAGGATCAGCTGGCAGGGCCCCGGAGGCTCCCTCCTGGGAGGCCATCAGGTGGTCACCGCCATCCCATCGCCTCCCAGGCAGAAGCCTTGGGGCGGGACTAGCCGGCCCGCCCTGAGAGGCCATAGGGTGGCCAGGGGCACAGGCAGGGAGGCCTGAAACCTCCCTGCATGTGCCACGGCCACTCAACCACTTCCCAGGTTGATGGCCCGGAGGGTCAGTGGGAGCTGTGGCTGGCCTGAAAACTGCCCTCAGCCCCTCACCCAGGCTTGCCACACGCCCTGGGGTGAGGGTTCCCACTGGGGATATTGGCCAGCCTGCAAACAGACATTGGCCCTTGACCCAAGCTGGCCAGACACACAGCAGGTGGACATCCCCAGAGGGTCCCAGACTGCAGGAGGGCACAGGCTGGGCTGAGGAACCCCCCAGTGCACAAATTTTGTGCACCAGGCCCCTAGTTTTAACTAACCTTAACTAAAAAAAGCGTAATATTGAAATTAACCATTTCTCCGGGACGGGGTAAGCCACACCCACCAGCCAATCAGAGCGACTGTATGCAAATTAGCCCAGCCAACATGGAGGCCGCCACTCACGGACCTGAGTAAATGGCAGCTTCCATTGCAGCAGGAGTGACAGTGAAACTGTGGCCGCTCTGCTTAGCTTCAAGCAAAATACATGTTTGCAACAAAATAACAATCATAGAATCCTTGGGAGCTGAAGGAAACAGCAGGCCTGGCCTGAACACTAAGTAACATTGTTTCATTATAGAAGCCGCGAGGTAAAGCAGAGAGGAGGCTTCGTTAGTTAGTAGGCCAGCTTAAAGGAACAGTGAATCAATTATAGAAGATAAACAAACCTCAGAACCTGCGTCCAGCCAGCCTTGCTGGGACATTGGGTCAATGGGAGCTGTGGGCAGCCTTAAAGCCTAAAAGCGCCAATCAGCCCATCACCCATGCTGGCCACAACCCAATGGGGTGAGGGACGTTCCTGGGGGGCTTGGCCAGCCTGGAGACAGCCATCAACCCCTCACCCAGGCTGATCAGGCACGCCAGCAGGTGGACATCCCCAGAGGGGTCCCAGACTGTGAGAGGGCACAGGCAGGGCTGAGGGACCTCCCGAGTGCACAGAGCAGCTGCAGGGCAGAACAGTGCAGGACCCAGGACCGGTGAGCGAGAAAGAGGCGGCAGGGTTGGCAGCCTGCTTGGTGGCTGCCCAGGCCCTTTGTGGGGCACCAGGGAGTGGGAGAGAGGCAGTGGGGGCCGGGGGCTGCTTGGCAGCTCCTCAGGCCCTTTGGGGGCACCGGGGAGTGGGTAAGAGGTGGCGGGAGGTCGGTGGCCTGCTTGGCGGCTGCCCAGGCCCTTTTCAGGGTACCGGGGAGTGGAAAAGCAAAGCTGCAGGGGCCGGGGTCCTGCTTGGCAGCTCCCCAGACCCCTTGGCAGCGCTGGGGAGTGGGAAAGGAAGGCAGGAGGGGACCGGTGAGTGGAAAAGAGTCTGCAGCCTGCTTGGCGCCTCCCCAGACCCTTTGCGGGGGCACCGGGGAGTGGGAAACCAAGCTCTTGGGGACTGGGGGCCTGCTTGGTGGCTCCCCAGGTCCCTTCCACGGATCAGGGAGCAGGAAAAGGCTGGCCTAACCACGAGGCAGGGTTTTCCCTGCTTTCTGGTGGCTGGAGGAAGATGGGCAGTAGGCAAGCTTGGGAGGCAGGCAGCACCCAGCCCTGGCCACAGCTCAAAAAAGAGAACAACATGCAGGGGAGGGCAAGAGTCTGAGAGATCAACATAGAGGGGATGCCTGCTCCAAGCCTGGGGGCAAGTCCCCAGCAGGTAGACACACACAGGAGGACTGCTCTGAGCCTCAGATGCGGCTGGGGGCAGGTCCCCAGTGGCCACACACACACACACACACACACACACACTAAAGGTGCCTGGCAGACTGGCCATCATAGAACATCCACTGAGGGGTTCCAGACTGTGAGAGGGGGCAGGCTGGGCTGAGGGACCCCCACCCTCCCCCCGTGCACAAATTTCATGCACCGAGCCCCTAGTCTAAACTAATAAAAGCGAAATATTAAAATTAACCATTTCTCCGAGACAGGGTAAGCCCCGCACACCAGCCAATCAGAGCAGCTGTATGCAAATTAGCCCAGCCAACATGGAGGCCACCACTCCCGGACCTGAGTAAAGGGCAGTTTCCACTGCAGCAGGAGCGAAAGTGAAGCTGCGGCCTCTCCACTTAAACTGGCTCTAGGGAAACACAGATTTGAAACATTTGAAACAATATAACAATCATAGAATCCTCGGGAGCTGAAGGACACAGCAGCCCGGGCCTCACCAGTAAAAGTAACAATTGTTTCATTATAGACGCTGCGAGGTGAAGCAGAGGAGGATTCATTAGTTAGAAGGCCGCTTTAAAGAAACAGTGTATCAATTATAGAAGATAACCCCAGGCCTTCAAGGAACAGCATCAATTATAGGAGATAAATCACAGAAACCTGCGTCCAGCCAGCCTTGCTGGGACGTTGGGTCAATGGGAGCTGTGGGCAGCCTTAAAGCCTGAAAGCGCCAATCAGCCCGTCACCCACGCTGGCCACAACCCAATGGGGTGAGGGATGTTCCTGGGGGGCTTGGCCAGCCTGGAGACAGTCATCAGCCCCTCACCCAGGCTGATCAGGCACGCCAGCAGGTGGACATCCCCAGAGGGGTCCCAGACTGTGAGAGGGCACAGGTTGGGCTGAAGGACCTCCCGAGTGCACAGAGCGGCTGCAGGGTGGAATAGCGCAGGACCCAGGACCGGTGAGTGGAAAACAGGCGGCAGGGTTGGAGGGCACCAGGAAGTGGGTAAGAGGCAGCAGGGGGTCGGCGGCCTGCTTGGTGGTCTTCCCAGGCCCTTTGTGGGGCATCGGGGAGCAGGTAAGAGGTGGCACGGGGTCAGCGGCATGCTTGGTGGGCTTCCCAGGCCCTTTGCGGGGCATTGGGGAGCGGGTAAGAGGTGGCAGGGGGTCAGTAGCCTGCTTGGTCGGCTTCCCAGGCCTCTTGCAGGGCACCGGGGAGCGGGAAAGCAAGGTGGTGGGACGGGGAGCGGGAAAGAGGCAGTGGGGGGGTCTCGGCCTACTTGGTGGCTGCCCAGGCCCTTTGCGGGGCACCAGGGAGTGGAAAAGCAAGGCTGCACGGGCCGGGATCCTGCTTGGCAGCTCCCCAGACCCTTTGGTGGCACTGGGAAGTGGGAAAGGAAGGCAGCAGAGGATGGGTGAGTGGGAAAGAGTTGGCGACCTGCTTGGCAGCTTCCCAGGTCCCTTCCAGGGATCAGGGAGCAGGAAAAGGCTGGCCTGACCACGAGGCAGGGTTTTCCCTGCTTTCTGGTGGCTGGAGGAAGATGGGCAGTAGGCAAGCTTGGGAGGCAGGCAGCACCCAGCCCTAGCCACAGCTCAAAAAAGAGAACAACATGCAGGGGAGGGCCAGAATCTGAGAGATCAACATAGAGGGGGTGCCTGCTCCAAGCCTCCATGGTGTGCCTGGGAGCAGGTCCCCAGCAGGTAGACACACACACATACACACACACACACAAAAGGCACCTGGCAGACTGGGGCCATCATAGGACAACCACTGAGGGGTTCCAGACTGTGAGAGGGGCCAGGCTGGGCTGAGGGACTCCCTCGACCCCGAGTGCACAATTTTTTGTGCACCGGGCCTCTAGTATATATATATATATATATATAAAAGTATTCCCATTCATCAGAAACAGAAAATGAGCCAATGAGAAGCTTACTGAATTGTACAATAATATATACTTTTTGTTTCAGAAACTGGGATTTCAACCCTAGAGTTGACCAGGGCACTGCTAGTTAGCATAATTTCTGAGAGTTAAAAACTAGTATCTAGTAGTCATACATTAACAGACCTATTCACCTGTGAGCACTTTTAATATTGAAAAATAAAATATTGCATGAGACTTTCTTCTCAAACTAAAAATAAAAAGATGGTGATAACTTTTCTGAGAAGAAATAGATAAACAGTGATAATCTCTAGAAAAATTAAAATAGAAAAGTGAGGCACAGAAAGAAAGAAAGAAGAAAGAAAGAAAGAAAGAAAGAAAGAAAGAAAGAAAGAAAGAAAGAAAGAAAGGAAGGAAGGAAGGAAGGAAGGAAGGAAGGAAGGAAGGAAGGAAGGAAGGAAGGAAGGAAGGAAGGAAGGAAGGAAGGAAGGAAGAAAGAGAGAGAAAGAAGAAAGAGAATTGACTGTCGTTGAGTTGTGGGAATCAATATGTATGAATTTAATGAATAATTGATTTGAAGCAATTTTTAATGCTTGGGCAAAAAGTGTGAGGAATGAAGTAGATACTGTGAGTTCAGGACAGGGGTGAAACCCATGTGTCTCGAGTTAGCACATATGCCTCGTGAAGCCTTGGTATTTGGCGTGTGGTGCACAAACTGTTCTACATCAACCCACTGGAAACTGAGGAGGTGAAATCTGAAACTTGGACAAAGGTTTCACAGTGTCAGAATTGCAGTATATGTAAAGCAGTAAGGACTGGACTGTGGGTGTTTTCACCTTTTAACTATTCCAAGAAGTTAAAATAGAGGATCAAATGATGACGGGGGAGAGAGTAAGAATCCAGAAATACTCATTTTGTAAAAAGTTCCATGGTCTATCTCTAAGAGAAAAATGTGACAACCAAAAAATCAGGGTAAGAAATTATCTCTTTAGTTTAAGTTTTTGAGACATTGTTTTCCTGTACCCTGAAGGTTTCTGTCCCTTAAAATCAAAGGCTTTATATATTTTGCAGTAAAAGTAAATTTTAAGGCAGAATAATGTGTATACATTTTTATGGAACCACTGTACTTATGAATAGTCAAACATGGGCTAATAGTGAGTTTCTCAAATCATCTATTTTGCCAAGCATTTATAGGCCTAGAGATTTGAATACACAGGCAACTTAATAAGGTTTAAAATTCTCACTGTGGATGAATTATTGAAATTTATGATTCCTAATTTCCTTTTAAATACTCCATGGTCACCCTCTTCAATAAAAGACTGAAGAATGCACACTTTTTATGTTATCATTAGTATATATTTAAAACATGACTTACTGCTAAACTATAGTTAAATAAGCACACATTTGCCAGTCTAGAAAAGTTCATTCAAACCTGCATTTTAACAGGTAATTTAGCACTGTCAAATTAAGGTCTTCTCCAAAATTAGAAAAGAAAGTTTGAAAAAAAAATACTAGCTTTGTGCACAATCAAAATGAATTTACAAAAGCGCTGGGTCAACAAGTCATGAGTCAATATTAAGGGATCAGGCAGAATTTTAATCCCAAAACATAGGCACTTCTTTGGGCGATTTCACCAATCCTGTTTCCAATGACCTGAGGATGCTATCATAATAGCACAGAATGATTCAGTACATCTTTCAAATTTTGAAATCCCATTAACAAACTAACTATGTTTGCCTGAGGAAATTAAGAGTGTTACAGTAAAATTACAGAGAGATCAATGATCTCTTTACCCAGAAATACTTCCCTTAAAAAGTACCCAAAGGGAATGTCAACTGGGCCATCATTTGCCATATCCAAAAACCAAGATCATGGATTATTAGATTGTTAGATACAGAGTTTGGTTTCCAATGCATTATTAGATCCAGCAGGCAAGTTCTCAAGATAGTCTAGTAGTCATCAATATTAAAAATATAGATGCCACTATTTGGGGTGTTTTTTGCAGAAAGTTTTTATTTATTGGTACAGTTTTGGTTTTGGACAGCTAAGCCATGATTAATTCAAAAAAAATAGAACTAAATTTTCAGGGATTTTTAGTATATCAAGACAATCTAATCTACATTTTTAGTAATATTTATTAGTTTAATTTTGCATATTAACTTCCGATTTTTAATCTTGCCTTAAAGTAAATATCAGCTATTTCCCCATGGTATAAGAAATTGACCATTAGGCAAGCTTGATAGCAAAAAAATTTGAGACTTCTTTGAGAAGAACCTAAAAAAAGTTGGACTGAGCTTTGTGCAAACTCAATTAAACTGAATGTCTGATTAGATTTTGGAAAGTTTTAGAATTCATTATTCCAGCTTTTGAAAATTTCTTATACCAAACAATAATAGAACCATCTTGCTGGTACCGTACGGGCATATTTAACTTTATTAGGTGTGTGTCAGTTTTCCATTGAGGGCATAAATGATCATGCTGACAGCTGTAGTGGCATGGGAACTTTTTGGAGAAGGATGACAAAAATGCCTATTTCTTACCCAAAAGACCCAAGGTTATTTCAGCCTAGACTCCAAGGCATATATTTGTTCTCATCACACATACACACACACACAGGCACAAATTTTAATTATATGAGGTGATTAACTAACCTTATTGTGGTAATTATTTTGCAGTATGTATGTGCATCATATATTCACATTATATACTTTAAATTTACACAAAGTTACATGGAATTTACATCTCAATAAATCTGAGGATGAAGAAGACACATATTTACTCAGATTATTTCTAATTGTGGTAACATGAGGGATCATCAAGCTGCCTCTACTCTTTTTAAAGCAGAGCATGATTTCAAAGTGAGATATCTTAAAAAGAAGTGTTAGAATTCTTATATATTTCTGTAGTCACTTAAAATGTTTTTGGCCTTATGTTTTACTTTATTTCCTATCATAATTGAGGATTTATTGTAAGTTCAAGCTTAGTTTTCATATGTTATGGATTAAAGATATATCACATATTTATAACACATTGGCCAAGATCGTGTTCCTTTTTCTATAGCCATTTTTATTATATTTTATTTATTTTAAGAGATCATGTAAAGGAGTTACTTTAGTGATGGAAGAAGCAACTGGCTGGTGGCATGAATAAAACTCTCTGTTATATTATAATAGACATAGAAGATACTTTTCCATTAGTTCCAAAGGAATAGATGAGGATGAATAGGTCCAAATTTGTAGCAATAAAGCCAGTCAAACTAATTTTATTTTAAGTTTGAGTTAGGATCATATACTGTAAACACGTTGTTTACTATTATTATTTTACAAAAATCTTGAAATGATAGTGCAAGTTTCACTCCATCCCAGATTTAACATAGTTATTATTTTGGAAAAATATTGTAGGCTGTCAAAAACCCTTTGAATTATTTTCTGGACTTTAAAATTTCTAATTAGCATTTTAATAGGATTAATCTATATTGATCCATAAATTTCTTACATTGATGTACTTTGTATAATTTTTTCTGCTATGATTTTTATTTATAAACTAGGGGCCCAGTGCACAAAAATTTGTGCACTTGGGGCGAGGCAGGGGGGTCCCTCAGCCCGGCCTGTGCCCTCTCGCAGTCTGGGACCCCTCTGGGAATGTCCACCTGCTGGCATGCCTGGCCCACTGGGTGAGGGGCTAAGGGCCGTTTTCAGGCTGCCCACAGTCCCTTCACGGTTCAGGTCCTTACTGGGGTGCCTGGTCAGCCTGGGTGAGGAGCTGAGGACTGTTTTCAGGCTGCCCACAGCTCCCATTGACCCAGTGTCCCAGCGAGTCTGGTTGGAATCAGGTTTCTGGGGTTTACTTATCTTCTATAATTGAAACTTTGTTGCCTTGAGCAGAGGCCCGGCCAGCCTAGGCAGGCAGTTTCAACTCCATCACTGGTGCAACAGAAGCTTCCTGTTTGCTCTAGCTCAGTGGCTGCCAGCTACCATCTTGGCTGGGTTAATTTGCATACAGCTGTTCTAATCAGCTGGCGGGCATGGTTTGGCTGGTGGGTGTGGCTTAGGAATCTCAAAGTAATGGTTAATTTGCATATTACTCTTTTATTAGATTAGATTCGACCTTTCATTCATAAATATTTATTTAATTTCAACAAATTAAAGTGTCATGTTATCAATTTAAAATATGCAGACCCTGCTTCTGTCACATTGTTCTTTAATTTTTACAACTTGGCTAAATATTATACAAACATGAGATATACCGCAGCTTATCTGAAGAGACCCTTCCTCTTAAAACATAACTTTTAGTTCTATTTACAATGTGAAAATATGAAGCAGGGGGTCTCCCAGAGGTGAGGATGACGGAGCTCCTAAGCGCTAGGATGCTTGCATGCACGACTCCGGAGACCAGGTTCTGTGACGCAGGTCTAATTTTATTGAGGAAGTACAGCAGTATATATAGGTGGAGGTGGCCAATCATGGAACGCCAGGTCTTCTTAGGGAGCCAATGAGCATAAAGGTCGGGGTACTGTGTATATGGCTCTAGGAGGGGCTCAGGCGGGCATTGCCATCTTCCTGGTTTGCCAGAAAGATCTGAACTGCTGGAGTGTGCTCACAGCATTGCATCAGCCCCTGCACCGAGATAAACCTCCTGTGCTCTACCTACAGAAATACACCACATAGTCATGCAGACCAATAGCAAGTTTGCTAGTTATCTGTAAAGACTACAAGAATGGATACAAAATGGTTAAAAACAATTTCTTTCTGTTTGGGGATGATCCCTGGCTGCACCATATGAGATCCATTTTCAGATCTAACCTCAATAAGGAAGTGATTCTCTCTGTCAGAGATAATGTGATTTAGTCCTTCTCTTGGCCACAGTGTGACAGAGAAATATCACCGCATAACACATTGACACACAGAGAACACTCAAGTTGGAAAGATAAGCTTTTCTGAGGTTAAATGAAAAAAAAAATCCAGTCAGCATTCAACAAGGCATACAGAAAAGCCAGCTCACCCTAAAAATGAATTTAGACAACAAGACTTAAAGCAAACATTGAACAATTTTCTTATCAAAGGCAGAGTGGAGGGTAGATGTATGACTTTCAGAAACTTCAAATTCAAATTGCAAACATGTAACATTATTTTATATAATTGGACTTAATTTGTATCAGAAGCCATTATTCTACATAATAGAAATCTTAACATAATCACTTCCATGTGGACACCATCAAATTCAATCATTTAAAAGCATTAAACACAGTGAATTTCAGTCTGTTACACTTTTACTTTGTTTCCTACTATTCCTCAGTTTGATCACTGTTCTAGGATAGCTAATCAATTCAGCCTGCGCAGGTGTGGGTGTCAGACCCATGGACATATTAGATCCTATGTTTATTTCACTGAGGATTGCAATTCTGTGTGGCCCCACCCATGCCACACACTGAGTTCTGGTCCACTTTGCAGCCTCAACTGCAACCCTTCATGTGTGCCCTGCTCTGCTATGTGTTCCCTTCTGCAGGATTTGGTGGCATTTGTGTCTGATAACAGTAACCAGTGAAGCTGCTATTCTACAAACTCCATCAGTGAACTCAGCTGTTATATCTTATGTAACACAGGAACCTCACTCCAACTCAGCCTTTGCCAGGTCTCTGTTCTTCAGAGGCCAGAGACCAGCTGGCTCACAAGACAGCTGAACAGGAGGCACCCTTGACTCCAGAATCCTTGGCATTTTTCTTTGGATTCTATCACCTTCACTCTCCCCTATAAAGTTGTCTTGTGGTAGATATAAGATCACAGGGCATGTTGGCATTTTCAGAAGGTCATTCTTATAAAAAATGTATGCTTCCATTTCATGTCATCTCCCCCTTGTTGACAGCCTGCAGGATCTTATCTAAAATGGGACTGGAGTTGTGGGTAGCACATAAGACCAAAACAACTGCAACAGTGAACTGTCACTAAATATTTCTCTGTATCTCTTAAAATAAGTTATTTTAATCAGTTATTTAAAAAATTCAGAATGTGATTATTTCCCACATACCTAGCTATCTCTATCTGAAAAATATATGTTTTAGTGTAGCAGTAATTTCCTCTGAAAGAATAATAAAGGGGGGTCTAAAGATATTAATAACAATAGCACTGACTCAATAAACTAACAGTCAGCATATAACCTAGAAAAGTCTCACTACAATAAAAAAAAGAGAGAAGGATGGAAGGAAGGAAGAAAGGAGGGTGGGGACAAAGGTAGGGAGAGGGAAAAAGAGAGAACAATTTGGAAAGCACTAAATATGTATAAAAATCCACAGAACCTTAAAGCACAAAGAGTAAATCTTAGCATACACAAATTTTAAAAAATCAATTAAGAAGTTGGGGAAACCCTGAATCAAATGGAGAATGTGACAAAGCAATCTCCCCATATTACAATGTGTGGAACACACAAAAGGGGGGTTAAGGGAGACAGGGAGATGCTGACCTAAATAACTTTGCCAGCGAGAGAATTCTGTAAGACTAAACACAAAGCACACTGTTCCTAAGCACTGTATTTGTTAATAAAGCCGTTTCCCCTGGGGTATGGGCTAACAATTCTCATGCTGCTATGCACGCAATGGAGCTGAACAATTAAGTAAATGACTGCGGGATGGTGGCATCCAACTTTCTCAGTATTCAGAGGGAGTTGACAGATTAACACGGTGGGGAGGCTAGATGACAATGGATTAGAGTAGGAGACATTGCTATGAACTCATATTTAGCTTAATATCTATACAGATGATTACACATGGAGAGAGGTATACGTATGTATAGATACATGGCAGTATAGGCTCTGTTAAATGAATTAAACGAGGACATTTGATTGAGGTGGCTCCAAGGCCATGGTGGCCTAGTTAGCAACTTAAAATCTAAGCCTGCAGCTATATGGTGACTCCCAGTACCATATTCATAAATTTTCTATAAATTGAACATTTTTCTAAAATAAGTTTAGCCTGGCCAGGGTGGCTCAGTGGTGGAGTGTTGACCTATGAACCAGGTGGTCACGGTTCAATTCCCAGTCAGGGCACATGCCCTCATTGACGGCTTGGTCCCCAATGTGGAGCTTGCAAGAGGCAGCCAATCAACGATTCTTCATCACTGATGTTTCTACCCCTCTCTCCTTCTCCCTTCCTCTTTGAAATCAATAAAAAATATATTTTAAAAATAAGAAGTTTAAAAAAAGAAGAAATGAAAATGGGGAAAGGGGACAGGAAAATAGATAAGAAGAAAGAAAGTAAAGAAATCCTGACTGAGTTTAAACCAAATCAATTATTTTGCTAAGACTATAGATTTTCTAATAGACACCTTGTAGTTGCCGATGCTTTATCACAACTTGGCCATATTATGGGTCTTATGGGGATTTCTTGTCACCTTATTATGTTGTTCATATAATAATTCCTGGGGGTCTTTTGTCTATTTCTGTGTGACAATCTATGCTCTGCTTTTACTGTCTTTCCAAAATGGCTAGTACTCCTTTAATTACTAGTATACCTTAAGACATACTTATGTATTTTAAATAAGCATTAACCGCATTTGAATAAAATAGTTTCTAAAGCTACCATGTGATGTGATTTTACTGTATAGCTGTTTTTTTATCAAAGGTCTAGACAGTTATTCTCATGACCTTAAAGACCAGATTGAACCTTGCTGGCTCGGCTCAGTGGTTGTTGCTGGATTCCCAATCAGGGCACAGGCCCAGTTGCTGGCTTGATCCCCAGTGTGAGGCAAGCAAAAGGCAGCCGATCAATGATTTTCTCTCATTATTGATGTTTCTGACTCTCTCTCTCTCTCTCTCTCCCCCCCCCTTCCTCTTTGAAATCAATAAAAATATATTATATATTTAAAAGAAAGAGCAGATTGAGCTCTAGCCAGTGTGGTTAGTTGGTTGACATGTCCTCACGTACACTGATTCCCAGTCAGGGCACATACCCAGGAGGCGCATAAAGTAGGCAACAATGTCTTCTTTCTTTTTTGTTTTCTCTCTTTCTTTTTCTGTTCCTCTGTCACACTCCCTCTCCCTTCCTCTCTCAAATCAATTACAACATATTGAAAGACCAGGTTGATTTTCATACCATGCTTCATTTTTTGCTCATCATTAAAACTTCTTGGCAGTTTGATAAAACACTATGCTGTAGTTTCATCAATATTACTCTACAATGTTCTCATTCACATAGTATATTTTTAAAAGTAAAAATGATTATTGTATTAAGATGAAACAGTTATGTTAATCACACTTACATAGCCTTTGTAAACTTTACTTTTCCAACTGGATAAAATCATAATGTTAATGATTCCTTTATATAGGGAGGATCTAATTAGATTTCATGTAACTCAGTAAAATGGAAAATTTCATTCAAATGTAAATCATAGCAGGATGGAAATATGAGAGTTGAAAGAACATCTGCTGAGGTTTTGGACTTTGAATTTCACCTGATTTTTTTTGGTTTTGTTTTGTTTTGTTCATTTTTCTTTGTGTGATTAGAGCCTTGCTTTGTTTCCTATAGACCAGCATGGCCTTGATAACAAAACATTTTGATAGAAAAGCATCCCATTGTGCTTTCTGGCTTACTTCACCCAAGTAAGCACATCGCAAATTTTGGAACATATGTTTCATAAAAAAACAAAACACCAAAAATACAAAAAACCCCACACATTATATTATGAATATTTTAACATTTATGCAAAATACAATGTATATTTCACATATTATATTCATTAGATGGCAGGTTCCTTTTACCATGACTAGTAGAATGAGTAAAAGCACACTGCTGCTTAAAATCTAGCAAATCTTGTACATATATTAGAATTTTATACTCTGTGGGCTCAAGTTGGTTCGGGGAATTTCAAAGCAGACACTGCTCCCATCTGCTATAAACAACAGAAACAGATTTCCACAAATAATTTAGCCCTGGGTGTCCTCCCAACCTCCTGTGTACTACATGAACTATTGTCCAGCTCCTCTGTTGTGATATAAACAGCACCACCTCAATCCACACTAGAAAACTGTTCTATCACATGGGAGAGTCAGGCTCACAAATAAATGTCATCTTGCTCAAAGCCAGCTTGTGAAATGGAAATGCTAGAACTCACACAGATAAAACGTGTACTATATTAGTGGCCCTTGACCACAAAATTAGTGGTCAATGTAATTTTCAAGACTTTGATAAGAAATAATAATGTTCATAAGAAATTAGGAATAATTATAGAATTTAGTCTCATTCATTTATATTTTGTATAAAAAACAAAAATGAAATCATTGTTTATTCAGTATAATATGCTAAACAATTTCTGCATTGAAGTAATTTAATTTATGAAGTAAGTTTATTTATGCTCTGGATAAATAAACTTTCTGTTAGGGGATTAACAGGTTTCAAACTGTTTTCATTCATTTTTTAAAAAATGTTTTCAGAGTTGAAATAGGTTACTTTTTCCCCTTAACTTTTTCAGGATAACAATCAAGACTGTATAGGTTTTCCTTGTTTCTCTTGTATAAAGAAGACAGAAATCAAATGGTTCACTGAGTTTGTCTCTTTATTTTTTTTCCCCCACACCGGCATGCAGCTATAATGAAACCCAAGTAGTCAGCATTACATTTCTTACAGCACAATATATTATTCTATTAGTTTTATGATTTATTTTTTAGAAATATTTATATTGATTTTCCCCAAATTGTGAACCTAATAGCCTAGATATAACTGGATGTTATTGGGCAGATGGTTACAGACAAGTCCTTGAGTGATCAGAGGCAGAAATGTCATTGTTGACAAAGGACCCATGAGGTACCTTCACCCACTGTTGACCACGGATGGCTTCATTATATGGCTAGCGCTTCTATCCTGAACAATAGCATGGCACCAGATGACGGGAGTCACAACATCACCTTTTCAGAACATCTTTGGGGGGAAATACTTTGAGCTTTTTCACTACTGCACTATTTTTTTCTCTCTTAATAATAAGATATAGCAATGATTTTGATGTTCACATTTCCTTCTCAAAATCATTTATGTAACAGAACTTTTGGAAAACAGATTTGTAGTAAATTTAAATGGCATATTTGAAACCTAGAAAACTGACATATTGCACAGAATTTCTCCACCTCCCTCAACTATTCAAAAGCAGAACTAGTTTCAGTGCACTGTTCTGATTTACATGATGTTATATGAATGTCAAAGAAGCCATCTCTGAATAGTACAAAGACTCCAAGATGGGTTCTGATGGGTGAGCAGACGTGCCATGTTTGGGTACCATAACAGTAGTCAGCCTCTCAGCTAACTTTATTTCACAGAAGGTAAATTAGATTATTTAACGTGGCGTGGAGGAAACAAATGTTTCACAGGACCACATGCACCATAGTATTATGCATGGAATAAGTTTTTACTGCTACAAAAAATGATTTCAATCTATAAACCAATGTTTCTTACTAAGTTATATATATGAACAGTGGTCATTTAGGTCCTGTAGGTCAGTAGCAAATCATTTGATGATTCTTTATTCATATGCTCATGCCATTAAAAATCATTCACTCATTTTGAAACCACTCAAAAATATGAAAAACTTACAGGGATTAAAAAGGTAAAATTTGTCCTTAGCAGAAGTAATGACTCAAGTATGAATAAATGTATGGATTTCATTGTTCTTATGTTGTTTACTGGATCTTCCAGCTTTTTCTCTCTTGTAAGAATCATTAGCATAGTTTGCTACAGTAACATCAACCTTGTGACTTTGTTACAACTCTGACCACTCTGTTCTGTTCATGAGACTAACATTCTCCCCAACATAATTTTCCAAGCTGATGATTTCCATGGTTGCTAGAGTCTGGGGAAATAGACATTCCTATGTACTAGTTAAAGAAGGGATAATGGCACAGTTTGGGGGGGATGTTTTTTGTGTTGTTTTTTTAAGGCAATTTGGCACATATACTAAAATGTTTACCAAACAATCTAGTAATAGAAATTAATCTTGAAGAACTAAGCTATTTTTTAATAATATGGATAAAAGGAATTTTCTCTTTTATGTCATACTCTACATAATTTTTAAAAGAAAAAATTTAAAAGTCAGAATTCATTTATTATTTCTGTCATAATTAAACATGAGTTAAATATGTCTAAAACATGTTCTCTTCACCATTTTATCATTGGTGATATTAGGAAAGCCAACATTATTTTAATGAAATATAGAAAATATAATCTCCATGAACATACACATTTTGTCTCATTCATTTATATTGGCAATTATTCAAAGACTACCTCATTATTAGCAATTTATGTTTCTTATTATGGCCTAGAATATGTCCTATCTGTGTCAATGCCCAAGTGAACGTGAAAAGAATATGTTTTTGAGTAGAATATTCTATATCTTTAAGGTAAAGGTAGTGGATAATGTTATCTAAGTTTCCTAGATTCTACTGATTTTCTTTACATTTAACCTATTAAAACTAAAAAAGTAGCAAAGATAAAGGAACACAATGGGTTATGAGCAAGTAGGTCTTGCTAACTTCTCCCCAGTCAACCACACCTAAGCTGCTATTCTTTGTAGTTATCTCTGCTGAGAGCTCCCTTTATGGAATAGGCCCCTACATTCTTTGAGGCAGTTAAGGGGAAGTAAGAAGAAAAATTTACTGAGTAGTCTGTGTCCTAAAAGTAGTCAACCTAAAATAATCCTGCCAAACAGATACATTTTGGGGTTATAAATTTTGCTCTCCTACAGTCTCTATATCAAAACTTACATGGACTGCAATCACAAAGGATATATCAGTCCTATGTGCATAGCAGCACAATTTACCATAGCTAAGATTTGGAAACAGCCTAAGTGCCCATCAGCAGATGAATGGATTTATTTTAGATATTTTAGATACATTGGTACATGTACACAATGGAATACTATGCTGCTGTAAAAAAGAAGGAATTCTTACCATTTGCAGCAGCATGGATGGAACTAGAGAGCATTATGCTAAGTGAAATAAGCCAGTCAATGAAAGAAAAATACCACATGATCTCACTTATTTATGGATAATAAAGACCATTATAAATTGATGAACATAAACATATACAGAGACAGAACAGCATTGAACAGAGTGTCAATCTATAGCTGGAAGGCTCAAGAGGATTGGGGGGAGAGTTAAGAGATCAACTGAAGGACTTTTATGCATGCATATAAGCATAATCAATGGATACAAGACACTGGGGGGTAAGGAAGGAGGGGGGAAGGTCATGGGGAAAAATGGAGACTTATTTAACACTCTTTGTAATACTTTAAGCAATAAAACAAAATTTAAAAAAATTACATGGATTGTTTTCAGATGACTCTTTACCATGTGGAGTTGGACTAATTATTATTACTTTTATAATTAATATAGCAACATGATGCTGAGACACTTTTATACTCTTTTTAATTTTTTTTAAATATGTTTTTATTAATTTTGGAGAGGAAAGGGGAGAGAGAGAGACAGAGAGATAGAAACATCAATGACAGCGAGATATCGATTGGCTGCTTCCAGCATGCCAATTGAGTCTGCACCTGGGGCATGTGCCCTGACCAGGAACCTAATTGGTGACCTCTTGGTGGATGGGATGATGCCCAACCCGTGGAGCCACACCAGCTGGGCTCATTCTGTTTGTAAGGGCCCATTTTGAAGAGATTTATAGTTTTGTACTGAAAGTGAATTTATTTCCACAGATTCAAGAGTTCTGCTGCTGCTCTTGACAGTGAATATAGATGACTCTCATCTAACTTCCTAAGCAAATGCAAGCTTGCTTATATGTCATAGATGACATTACTGTTCAAAGATGAAAGCAGAGTAGATGGTTGGATGCTAAGTGATGAGTTGCATAATCCACTTACCAAGAAAGATATTTAAATTTGAAACACATTAAATGGCTTTTACTTCAGAAGCCATCAATTGGGTATATATTAATTCAATTTTAGGAGCATTACTCCTGAAACTAACAGTTTGTGTTTTTGTTTTTTCAAAACAATTTTCTTAACACAGCCAAAAGTGGGTTATTCAGGTTTCACAAAGAGTTCTTGAAAATTGGAGAGAAAATAAAAGACAAACTTAATTATAGTTCCATACCAAGTTGATATAAATAACCTTAGTTTTAAAATATCTAAATGTATAATCAATGCGACAATCAATTACTATGTTGTGCTGTACTAAGGTACTATTTTAAGTACCTATTTAGGTTTGTAGAATAATTCTACTCATATTAAATTATTTTATATTTTTGTAGTAAAACAACAACATTGACACGTCTTTGGGTTACCTGTACAGGCAGGCTTGCTTATCTCAGCTGGACATGTGCAATTAGTTAATGGACTGACTAGTCTAGGCTGGTGTTGCTGGGGCTAAGTGTATCTTGGCTGTGGTGTATGTTGACTCTGAAACTCCAGCAAACTAGTCGAGACTTTTTATCATGAAATATATAAGGGGAAAATAAAAGATCTCATTATCAGAGCATAAAAATATTGATGTGGCTCTAGCCATTTGGCTCAGGGGATAGAGTGTAGGCCTGCAGACTGAAGGGTCCCAGATGCGAATCAGGTCAAGAGCAAGTATCTCAGTTGCAGGCTCGATCCTGGTCGGGTCATGTGAGAGGCAACCAATCACTGTGTCTCTCTTACTTTGACGTTTCTCTCTCTATGTGTGTCTCTCCCCTCCCTTCCACTCTCTCTAAAAATCAATGGAAAAATATCCTCAGATGAGGATTAACAAAAAAAGATATATTGCTGTGTGTAGGACAGAAAATAATTGGTCACATTTTGGATTTATTTTCATATAAAGCAAAGATGATTTATTCATGATGTTGAAGTGAGCTGTGTAAGAAAGATAAAGTTGAATCCCAAGTTTGGGTTTGATCAAGTGAGTGACTTGTGGAAGAGTGGGAGACGAGCACATTTATTGAAGAGGAGGGAATGGCATAAACAAGATTTCTAATGGTAGATGATAAGTTGAAAATTCATTATAGACATTGGTTGGAGATACCTATTAATTAACTACTTCATTATGTGAATCAGGAAATCAAACAAGGTCAGTCTTGGAAGAATTTATTTGGGAATTACTAGAATATATATATATATATATATATATATATATATATATATATATATATATACACTAGGGGCCCGGTGCACAAAAATTTGTGCACTCGGGGTGGAGGGAGTCCCTCAGCCCGGCCTGTACCCTCTCACAGTCTGGGACCCCTCAGTGGATGTCCTATGATGGCCCCAGTCTGCCAGGCGCCTTTTGTGTGTGTGTGAGTATAGCCACTGGGGACCTGCCCCTAGCTGCATCTGAGGCTCGGAGCAGTCCTCCTGTGTGTGTCTACCTGCTGGGGACCTGCCCCCAGACTTGGAGCAGGCACCCCCTCTATGTTGATCTCTCAGACTCTTGCCCTCCCCTGCATGTTGTTCTCTTTTTTGAGCTGTGGCCAGGGCTGGGTGCGGCCTGCCTCCCAAGCTTGCCTACTGCCCATCTTCCTCCAGCTACCAGAAAGCAGGGAAAACCCTGCCTCATGGTCAGGCCAGCCTTTTCCTGCTCCCTGATCCCCGGAAGGGACCTGGGAAGCTGCCAAGCAGACCCCCAGCCCCCAAGAGCTTGCTTTTCTTCTTCCCAGTGCCTCCCAAAGGGCCTGGGGAGCCACCAAGCAGGCCGCCGACCCTGCCGCCTCTTACCCGCTTCGCGGTGCCCTCCAACCCTGCCGCCTGTTTCCCACGCACTGGTCCTGGGTCCTGCGCTGTTCCGGCCTGCAGCCGTTCTATGCACTCGGGAGGTCCCTCAGCCCAGCCTGTGCCCTCTCACATCCCCTCTGGGGATGTCCACCTGCTGGCGTGCCTGGTCAGCCTGGGTGATGGGCTGATGGCTGTTTGCAGTCTGGCCAAGCCCCCCAGGAACGTCCCTCACCCCATTGGGTTGTGGCCAGCGTGGATGAGGGGCTGATTGGTGCTTTCAGGCTGTAAGGCTGCCCACAGCTCCCATTGACCCAATGTCCCAGCAAGGCTGGCTGGACGCAGGTTTCGGGGTTTGTTTATCTCCTATAATTGATGTACTGTTCCTTTAAGGCCTGGGGTTTGTTTATCTTCTATAATTGATGCTGTTCCTTTAAGGCGAGGTGGGCTGAGGTAAGGAAACCTCCTCTGCTTCACCTCGCAGTGCAGCGTCTATAATGAGACTTTGTTACTCTTAGTAGTCAGGCCAGGCCTGCTGTTCCCTTCAGCTCCCGAGGATTCTATGATTGTTCCATTATTACAAACATGTTTCGGAGCCTGCCTGCCAAGGGCCGAAAACAGTTTCGCTTTCGCTCCTGCTGCAACGGACGCTGCCTAAACGTTTACTCAGGTCCGCGAGTGGAGGCCACCATGTTGGCTGGGCTAATTTGCATACAGTCGCTCTGATTGGCTGGTAGGTGTCCTGAAGAAATGCTTAATTTTACTATTCCGCTTTTATTAGTTTAGATATATATTAAGTAGAAACTAAAAGTTTAACAATTCAGTGTTTTGTGTTAATTACTTTAGATTTATAAAATTTTTTAAATGTATTAAAATCTTATACATAGAATTCAGGTGTCACTACACCATTATCATCACATTTTTGGAGAACAGAAAGCACTGTATACTACAGATCAGAAAATGCATGACAAATAACTATATAGTTCTATGTTAAATTAACACAAATAATTTATTTGGTTGTGTTAAATTGGATTGCAGCTATGTAAACTTATTTATACAGAGTTCATGTTTATTGAAACTTTGAAACATGCATAGAATCTTAACGAAAAGCAAGGATTGACTTTGATGCCAGCCTAAGTGTACATCTAGTCTAGAACTAATAGAGTCATCACAAATAATAGAGTATTCAAAATAAACATGCATAAATAACATTAAATGGGATCCTCTGATTATTGAAAATAAGATTTGGGATCATATCAACTTCCATCAGCAAAAAAAACTGCCTTTCTTAGAGGTTGTGTGGAATACTGGGAAAAAGAATCATGGAGTAGATGCAGGTGAATATATTTTCTAACTCTGACAACAACAACAAAAAAAACTTTAAATATGTTACTGCAAATACCTAGACATCAATCTGTGCATGCCCATTTTATAACATGGGTAGAACAATACTGCTAAACCTCATAGGGTTTTTTAGTTTTCTTTTCTTTTTTTAATATAAGCAGCTTATACTTCATTCCTCTAAATGTTAACATAAAAACACTCAGAAGGAAAAAATACCTAGAAAACATGAGTTTGTATCCAGTTAGAAAGTTAGAATTAGATTGTAGCAACATCTTGGAGACAGTCAAGTACATAACCTGGTTCAGGTGTTAAGGCAACTCAGCGGCACAAGGACATGCACGCCTGCCACTTGCTTGCTTTGGACCGCTTTTTGAAATTAGCCTGTATGGGACAGTTCTTCTGTTTTGTAAGAATGAGGTAAAATACTAATTACAGTAAACTAAGGGGAAAAAATTCAAAAAATATTCTGCAACTATCCAAAATGATATGGCGGAACCCGGCTCACTAGATGTCTGAAGGTGACTCCAAACCAATGAGAGCTATAATCAATGAACCATTTCTAAATAACTGCAGCCAGAAAGACACAGTGATCTTTTCCATCATATTTGTGTAAGTAAATATAATCGCCATGCGTGAGAAGTGAAAAACAGTTTGGAGGAGAAAGTGAGATGAATTAAAGAAACGCATATTTTATACTGATTTATTGCCATCATGCAGATGATCTAGGATGAATCATGACAAAACTTTCTAGGGTATCCTTGAAGTCTTAGAAATTTTTCTCACTTTGATTATTATTCATCTCCTCCATGGAAAGCAAATAAATTTGAATATTCAAATAAAATATTCATTAAAGCATTATAAATCTTTATTTTATTATATTTGTTTGAATTGGCTTTGTCTGAAAGTTGATGTTGGCAAAATATTCTCTTTCTTTTTAATCCTCACTCGAGAATGTTTTTCCATTGATCTTTTTTTAGAGAGAGTGGGAGAGGTAAAGACAGAGACAAACATCAGTGGGAGAGAAATGCATTGATTGCTTGCCTTCTGCATGTGCCCTGACCAGGGCTGGAGAGTCAGGGAGGACCCTGCAACTGAGGTACATGTCCTTGACCTGGATTGAACCAGGGACCCTTGAGTCCGCAGGCTCTATCCACTGAGCCAAACTAGCAAAGACAAAATAAACTATTCTTAATAAATAAAATTAAACTGTTATCTGTTGTAGAAAGAGTATTTTCAAAGGAAATGATAATAAACATGCATCCAATATTAAACATAAATGATAGTAAACATATACATATTATATATACACATATTTGCATGTATAATATGTGTATACATATATAATTTTTCCATCTAATTTTTTACATGAATGAAGAGGAATGTATCAGCTTTTGTAGGGTGGGGATAATAATGTAGATATTAATAGTGGTATTTTCTGAAAAGGAAACAAAATGGAAATAGTGGAATATTCTAAAACAAGTGAGATGTTTCATTGAATAACTGTCACTAAAACTGTTCTTCTAAAATCACTTTATAAAAATGTTATTCTGTTGGTTTTCACCAAAAACATTTAGTATATTAATTTAAAGATAATAAGCTGCTTATATATTAAAATTAATAAACAGCATGTATAAGTTAATTACTATCCTATATAATAAAGAGGTAATATGTAAACCCTCACACTCTCACAAGATGGCTGCCTACGACCAGGCCAGCAGAGGGGTTAGTGAGGGACGACCAAACAACTGAACAGCAGGTTGCATGGGGTGACCAGGCCGGCAACATGGGCCGTGAGGGATGACCAGGCCAGTGGGGGGGGGCAGTTAGGGGCAACCAGGCAGTCAGGCAGGGGAGTAATTAGGAGTCAGAAGTCCAGGATTATGAGAGGGATGTGCTACTGCTGGATGTTCCTAGGATCGAGCCTAAACCAGCAGTCGGACATCCCCCAAGAAGTCCCGGATTAGAGAGGGTGTAGGCTAGGCTGAGAGAACCCTGCCCCCATGCACGAATTTCATGCAGACGTCCCTAGTTCACTTATAAAGTGATATATCTTAAAATAGTATTGCAGTAGTGCCTCGATCTGCATTACTAGGATTCCATTGCAAATTGACGACTCAAAAACATTTTGATATCTGTCTCCCACGTCTATGAATAAAAAAAAATTACTGGAGGACATGATTTAGCTTAAGAGACTTTCCTGAATGTATTCTTTTTAATATATTTTTTGTCATAGATTAAAATCTAAAAATTTTTTGTTATTTAATTTTGATTAATATTTTATAACACTGAGTCATATTGAAAAGTTCTTTGCAACACATGGTCTTGTATGTCAAGCAGCTGAGATCAGTTTCTCTCCAGGAAAGACAATTGACAGATTGTGTTGGTTCAGAAATACTTAACGAATCACTCTATTTTTTTATCCAGCTACATATAAGTAACAGCACAGAGGAAGGAACCCAAGAGACTAAGTGATACCTAAGCAAGCAAGTAAGCCTTTCTCACTAAGGCAGGTTGAAGTTGTTGGTTTACACAACTAATATGGATGTATTAAGGAAAGAGGAATTGATTTTAAGATAATCAATAATAACACTTTTAGGTATCCTGAAGTGTGGTTATGAGATCTATAACTATTCATTTTCCAATATTTCATTGAATTTATATTTTCAAACTAAGTAATGATATTATGTATTACCAAGTTATATGCATACACATTACCACACATGCACACACATTCCTTCACATATACAGATATCTGTTATCTACTTGCATATTTGCTTTTTAGTATCTTTCTTTATATTGTTCCTTATTTTGGAGAAATGTATCAGCTTACTCGGTTGTCAGAATCATCATACTTGGAGTCTTCTGAGCAGCATGCATGATATGAGCTAAATAATGTTCCCCAAAACTGATATGTTGAAGCCCTACTCCCAGTATTTCAGAGTGTGAATGTATTTGAAGATAAAGTCTTTCATTAAAATAGTAATAGTGCAAAAAATAAAAATAAATAAATAAAACTATTAACGTTGTAGGGGAAAAGTGATTATGTTAAAATGAGGCCCTTCAGGTAGGCCCTAATCCAAACTCAGTTGTGTCCTTATCAGATGAAGATGGTGGAACACACAAAGAGACTCTAGGCTGTGCTTGCACAAGGGAAAGACCCTGTGGGGAGACTGTGTGTAGACAACCATCTATAAGCCAAGGAGAGAGGCCTTGAAGAAATCAAACCTTGGGCATCTACTAGTAGACTACAAGATTATGAGAAAACTAATTTCTTTCAATTCACCCAGTCTGGGTCATAATCACCCAGACTGGGTCATATTTGCTATGGCAGCCTAAGCAAACCAATACAATACATTATTCTTAGGTTTAATCAGCAAGTCGGGTTAAGAAAACTTCCTCATCTTTTTAAGCTACCCTGTCTTTAATCCCTGCCACAGTCGCTATCTCATTGTAGTGGGATCTCACTGGACATCGGGGTCACAATGTAATTTACTGGTTTTCAAGCCTTCAGTCTCAACCAGCATTGATGACATTGCTCCCAGGGTTCTCTTTCTCTGGTACATGTTTGCTCATTCATTCATAATTTAAATATTTCAATGATGCCTCATCTACTGTGAAAACTAAATGTCTTAGTACAACAGAAGGATTCCTCTCACTTTTTATTGTCTGTATTGTGGCACATCTAGCCTTGAACTTAAGTTTCAAATATAATCAGATTATACAAATCATTTGAGACATTTATTAAAAACAGAATTCCCATGCCCCTTCTCTGGAGATTCTGCTTCATTAAGTCTGGATTGTGTCTTGGGAATCCGTATTATTAACAAATCTCCCAGATGATTCTCATTTGCAGCCAAATATATAAGCCATCAAGTATAATATATTCTTGTAGACCTTTCCCAAGACATGTACTTTACTGAGACTTATGTTACTTTACATTTTCTATATTAAATTGGCTCTTATTGAGGTTGAGAATCAAACTATTTTTTATTTTAAACAAAATAGAGTTTATTACAGTTACTTAGCTATACATAAGCATCCTTATTAAGGCAGTAACAAAACTATATTAAAATTGCTAAGCATTATAGTTGATGTGTAGCTGTCCCCTTATAATATCATTTAAAGAATTGTTGTTAGTAAAGAAGATCAGTTAGCAAAAACATACATAGAGGTAAGGGAACAAGAGAATGGGACATTCCTGGAAATAATCTATTACAATAGCAAACTATTTCCAAGGATTCAAATAAGTTCCAAAAGCAGTTAAACGCCAGTAATGCTTTCTCCAGTTAAAATGGAAATATTACCAGAAGAAATACATGTGTGCATATGCCTGTGTGCACACACCTCAGAGAAATTTGAAATTTAAATGTTTCTCTAAACCTAGAAAATAAAATTAGTTACATTCTAAGTAGATTTCCCCCATGTTTATAATTTTGTGAAGCTTTTTTAAAATTTATTAATGAATAATAAACTCTCATTTATCAGTGCTTGGTATTTTAGCTTAGCTTTAAAAACTTCAGTGAAAAGAGCATCAGTGTAGGCAAGGTTTCTCTCCCAAACATTATCCTCTATCAGGAGAAACAAAAAAATGGTTGCATCTTGCCTCCTCATATTAAATCTTAAAGAAATGTCCAAGAATACAAATTTATTATAATTTGTATGGGATATGATACTGTATCAGACCAACTTTATTGATATAAAGTTAAATGGCATATCTATATCTATATCTATATCTATATCTATATCTATATCTATATCTATATCTATCTATATCTATATCTATCTATCTATCTATCTATCTATCTATCTATCTATCTATGCCTAAGCAACTATGATCGAAAAATTGGAATAACTGGTTGACCAGTCACTATGACACACACTGACCACCAGGGGGCAGATGCTCAATACAGGAGCTGTCCCCTGGTTATCAGAGCACTCTTACAGCTAACCTCCTGTGGCCCCTACCCCCTTCCCAGCTGGCCCACTTCTCATGGCCTCTCCTCCCCGCTGTTGCTTCCCCCCCACTATCCTCTCCTGGATGACCTCGATTGCCATCCGGGCCCCGAGGGACCCCACCTGTGCACAAATTCGTGCACTGGGCCTCTAGTGTGTGTGTGTGTGTGTATATATATATATATATATATATATATATATATATCCTCACAAGTACAGGAAATAATAAGGAAAGTATGAAATACATTTGCATTGTGGCACTTGCTGTATTGTGCTCCAATGGCCTATCATGAGAACATGCAACAGTTTGGGCCACAGAATAAGGCATATGGAGATGATGATGCAGCTGCCTGCTACCTCTACTGGTCCAAGAAGTGGACTAGGACCCAATCTGCAGACCAGAATCTGGAGACTGAAGGCCAGAGTCTGGAGGCTGAGTAACAGCCTCAGATAATTTGGAGCCAATCTACAGACCATAGAGTGATTGAAATCATTCTACTTGGTTGAGCCACTGAATTTAGGGCTCTAAATTTTGCGAGAGCTTTTACTGTGGAAGTAATTCACTAATATCCCTTTCTCTTTCTCTGTAGCTTTTTCTATCGAATGCGTAGTTTAGTTTATTTAGACTTTATTTGGTATAATTTTTACCAATAAGAATGCAAATAAGGTTATTGGTCTGAAAGATTATTTACAAACCATGCTCCACTGTACTAGGAAAATCCTTTGGGGGGGAAAAATCCCATGAGTGTTGTGAAAATGTAAATTTCAAATACACAGTGTTGTTTGTGTTTAATTCTATAGAAACAACAAATGTATTTTAAATGAATATACAAACAAAACATTCACAAATTTTATTGAAGTCCATTTTTATATATTTTCTTGGCAAAGATAAAGTTAAATTCACATTGAACTTGTTTTAATTTAAAGTAATAAAAAAATGAGAGGTTTTATATCTGTTTGCTGTCATTTGCTTTTGTTTTGCCAGATATTAACATATGGCTAAAAAGAATACCATGATGTATAACCCTACCGTTTTATTTTTTCATCAGAGTGGTAGCTGTGCCAGTAATAAACAAATTCTCAAAATTTTAAGGGACGTCTTATAAAAATGCAGCGACTCCTTTTTAACGTGTCACCCAGTGAGAAGCAGATTTAGCTTTATGGGCCCAGGCACTAAGATAGAATAAAAGTGCCCTTGAGGGTTGGACTGCTCTGGTGCACATGGTGCTCCCTGCTGTGACACCCATTCTTTCCCTGTAGCCCAGGAACTCCCACGGAAGAGTCACGCAGCTTTACAATGGTCTGCCTGGATCCCAGGGTTCAGAGATGAGAGAACTGGGGCTGGCGCTCCCATCATCTCGACCTCCTTGGTTCATTCTACAATTCTACACAGCAGCTGCGCCTGGTGTTGAAGGGAGCTCGGTGAAGTAAGGCCCCATGTGAGGTTTGCAAATGCTGTGGTTAGATCATGCTGAGTTCCTTAACTGGTAGAGCAGATGTGTGCATGCTACAGCATCTCATTGCGTATTAAATTATACTTGACTTCTCACAAAGGTTTTCTTTGTTGATATGAAGGAGATGGAATCTGCGCCCCCCACCACCACCCATACCCTTCTTGGATTCTTAAGTCTAGACTCAGTGAAATTGACACAAGACCAGATTGACTGGACAAAAAAAAAAGAAACAATTTACTATGTTCACGAGGGAGATCGTTATGAGGCTCCAAGAAATTATCAAAGAAGGTGGCTTTTCATACTTTTTTGACAAAGAAAGAATAAATTAGTGAAGAATTGACAGGGCGAAGAAATGTAGATTTGGGTGATTAGTAGGAAGAAATCTAAGCAAGTTTGTGCTTGGGTTGTACATTGGTAAAAAAAATAAATAAATAAATAAAAAGTGATACCAGGATCACAATATTTGAGTTTGTCTGGGAGTCAAGCCCAAAACCTGGGGCATGTGTCCTGACCAGGAATTGAACCAGCAACCTGTTGGTACATGGGACAGCGCTCTATCCACTGAGCCATGCTGGCTGGGGTCTTCTTTGCTTTGAGTAGAGACTGGTCCTACAAACGATGAGTCATGTAATTCTTTGGCATCCACTTACTTCATCATTTAAACAAATTTGTGCCACAGTGTAATCTCTATGATCATTTGTGATCTTAAAATTACACTAAGAATTTGATGTTCAAAATTATTTATAGTTTCATTAAAATTACTAATCTGGGAGAATAATTCTAGGAAGCTATCTCCAGACAAACACATTTTTTAAATGATGTTATTTGATTTACTATACTTAAAGCCAGAATATGTAATGCAGTTTAAATCCCAAGCATTACTAAAAATGCGCTCACAGTTATTACAAATGGGCATATCGGTAATTACGCCAGTTCAATAATAGTTAACAATGTTTTCTGTTTGTAAAAGATTTTGTGAAGTGTGTACAGCATGGAGAGAAAGACAGTGGCTTGGTGAATGAGATTCTGTTTTAGCTGATGGGATAATAAAAAAATAATGTTCACTGACCAAATAAATGCACTATATTAATATTATTTTAGTTCCTAACTATCGCTCTCATTTGGGAAATTATTTCTTTTTTTAGTAACTGACTATATATTGGTTAGCATAATTTTGTTTTCTAGCAAGTTTGCCTTCATCATTCAAAATACTGTGCATAAAGTTCATAAATTCATTTTTTCTTGTACTATTTGATATATTATTTTGTTTCTTGGACTGTTTCTAACATCTAAAAAATGAATGCAACCAATCACATAAAGACAACCTTCATCAAAATGCCACATTTACAGACTGTGGTGAGTGATGATACTGGAAAAGCAAGCTAAGATTGCTCATGAATACAAAACAGTCAGTATTTTCAGACCTAATACCTCTACTCTTAATTTATTTCCTTATTTAATGCTAATATTGGTGTTTATGTAATTCTTTTTACTATATAGACTGATATATAACTCTTCCATGATGGTACACAATTACACTCATAACTTTTATGTAACCACGTTAAGTGTATTACAAACTCAGTGGACCTCTTGTAATCCTACAACATTCAACCGAGTTTTTAAGTTTCCCTGCTTATGGGAGAGTAGCATGGCATTGTTTTCAGAAATTCTGGAATAAATGAGCAGTCTGTCTGGAAAACCAGCAATTAAGAAAAAAATATAAGGGTAGTTAACAAAAATAAATAAATAAAGCAAACAAAAACATTTGGCTATATTAAAGAATAAAATGCATTTATTTGAGCAATGGAGAGGGTTGCAACCCAGGACACATTTTCAGGAAGCAACTTCAATTGTTCTCCAGAAGAAACAAAAGAGGCAGGATTTATAAAGTCTGGCATTGCTTTCACTGTTCTTAATTCCGTTTGCTTTATGCAAAGGAAGGATTCCAGGTAAATTAGTAGTGATTGGTCAAGCCCAGTACACAAAGGAAGGGTGCTGGTTGGTAAGCTGGGTAGGCTTCTTTCAAAGTGAAAAATGAAAATAATCTGGTTGTCATGGCAAGAAGGGATAAAGTTCAAGCAGCTCAAAGGTTCAAAAGTTCATGGACAACAATGTATTGGGTGTAATGTGAGTCATGACAAATTTCTTTATTTTACTTCTTCAGACATAAATGACTCCATCTTGGCAATTTCCATTCACAGGGTAACAATCTCTATGTTCTTAAAACTATAGGGAGATATTTAGAGGTATAAAATATCAAAAAAAGAGGGTGCATTTTTTGGTGAGATTATAAATGTACTAGAGGCCTGGTGCATGAAATTCATGCACTGGGGGGGGGTGTCCCTCAGCCTAGCCTGCACCCTTTCCAATCTGGGACCCCTCTTGGGATGTCTGACTGCCGGTTTAGGGCCAATCCCCTCTCACAATCCGGAACTGCTGCCTCCCAACCACTCTCCTGTTTGTCTGCCTGATTGCCCCTAACTGCTTCTGCCTGCCAGACTGATCACCCGTTGACCGCTCCCCTGCCAGCCTGATCACCCACATGTATAGAAGGTATGCATATAATTCAGCTTCTGTTTATTTTTATCTTGCTAATGTATCTTTTATTAGGGGAAGGTAGGGTCCCAGCCAAGAACCTAGAAGGTAAGGGAAAAATTATTTTATCTTCCCTATACTTTCAATAAATAGTTTAGTAGAGTTGTTATCAGAAGCATCAGCATATCATCTTAAAATTGAGAAAAGCAAAAGTAGTGCAATGGAAAGTAATTGTTGAAGAAAAACAACAATAATGACTAAACAGGATTTCTGTGAGGAGACTTAGGTAGATTGGCAGGCCAGCCACTTGCTAATGCTATGGTTTTACTTCTTTGGACCTGAAGTTTCTTATCAGTAAAATGTAGATGGCTTTAAGTTCTTCTCTGACTATACATACATATGAAGTACACAATACATAATGTCTACTTAATTGATTAAATCTTGCAAGGTAATATGTCTCAGAAGTAAATATTTTTGAAATGACTTTAAAATATAATTATCTTGCTGATTTTTATTCCATTTGTGTATATTTCATTATGGAGTCTCTGAACATAGTCATGTCATATTAAATTTCAAAGAAGATTTCATCTCCAATTCTATTTCTTAGAAAGGATGTAAAAGTTCTATTTAATTAATTATGGCAATTTAATCTCAATAAGCCTTTTTATTCAGCACAAGTAGCCAGATTGTGTCTGAAGTCTTTTTTATTTTTTAACAAATGAGCACCTTTATTGTTCTCTCATTTTCCCCCTGTTGTTTCTTTTCAATAAGGTTAAATACCCCCATTCAATCCCAGTTAAACAATTTATTCCTGAAATAGTATCAATCAATTATGATAAATTAAGATTGACAAGAAATAAAACAGGGATTAATGTATGCACAAATTTGAAATAAAAGAAAGAAGTTTAAATTTAAAGGAATTAGTCACAAGCAGCAGGATAAAAAAGTTTTATTAAAAAATCATAGCAAATACACATATTCATATATACATACACACACAACTATATTACAGTTATTTTTTTCTTTAAAATATTTTCAGTTTGCCACAATGGTATAACTTGAAATAAATAGGATATAAAGTTTGCTTCCTTTTATTTTCTATAAATATATTCATTTACTAAAACTACTTTCATTTATCTTTTGTCATCTTCTCACATAATTTACAAATAACCTGAGAAGTTAAGACTAATTTCTTGTCTTTCCCTTATGGTTTCTTTTCAACAAGAAATCCATTATCAAAACATATTGCATTTTTTTGGCAAAAGATTCTTAATTCCACCACCACATATATTTTACTAGAGGCCCAGTGCACAAAATTCATGCATTGGGGTGGGGGTGTCCCTCAGCCTAGCCTGCCCCCTCTCACATATTGGGAGCCCTCAGGGGGTATCCTACTGAAGGCCTAATTAGGCCTTCTTCTTGTTCCCCTTGGGGAGCAGGCCTAAGCCACAGTCTGGCCTCCATTTGTGGCTAATCAGGGGAAGCCACCAGCCCCATCACCCCGCTGCTGCAGCCACTGCCAGTCACCACAGCTACCAAGGTGTTTTCATCAACACGGACTCCAGTCCCTTCACCATGAAGAAATGACAACTTTCTTTAGGCATTTTAAAGATGTGTCTTTTATAGGATATGACATTTCTTTCTTTCTTTCTTTCTTTTTTATCCTTACATGAGGAGATGTTCCCATTGATTTTTAGAGAATGTGGAAGAGAAGGGGAAAAAAGAGAGAAACATCAAAGTGAGAGGAGTACTTTGCTTGGTTGCCTTCTGCATATGCCCTGACCTGGGCTCTGGCCAGGGTGGAGCCTGCAACCTAGGGACATGCCCTTGGTCAGAACTGAACCCAGACTCTGCAGTCAGCAGGCTGAAGCATTATGCATTGAGCCAAACTGGCTAGGGCAGGATATGACATTTCTTAGCCCTCCAGCAGTAGACCTTCAATTTTTTCTCCAGGAGTGTGGTGAAAAAACCTTAAATAGCCTTTAAGGATTCTTATTACCCAAGTTACTAAGAATATTACCAGTAGCATACAGGGAGCTTAGCCAATGAGCAGTAAGAAAAGGTGTTTCCTCTGTAATTCACTCTGATCACCGCTCCACCCCTACTCAGGCCTATAACCTCTGCCTGAGAAGAAAACCCCCAAACCCATTCCGATCACTGGCTTCACAGAGCCCAGGCCTCTGTGATCACCAGCTCTGATTCTGCTCGCTGTCATTGCTGGCTCTGTCCTTGCCCCACTGGAAGCCTCTGGCTCAGGCTGCAGGCCTGGGCAGGGGACCCCCAGACCCCTGCTTTGCCAGCTCCACTGGTGCCCAGACCCCTGTGATCGCAGGTTCCACCCTTGCCCTTCTGATCACTGGCTCTGTGATGCCTGGGCCCCTGCAATCTCCGGCCTTGCCCCTGCCCAGGCCTCAGGCCTCTGGCCTAGGCCTTATGCATGGGTAGTGCACCCTCATATGCCTCCAATCACTGGCTTTGCCCCTGCCCCTTCCCATTACCAGCTTCACACTTGCCCATGCCTGAGACCTCTGGTGAAGTTCTCTGGCCTGGGCAAGGGAGCCCCAGCCCCTCTGATTGCCTCTTCTGTCTCTTGGGCCTCCTGCCTCCCCCACCACCTGCCTGGCTAACAGGCCTGACCACTTCAGTGGCAGAGCTGAACCGGACTGGGTGCCGCCATCTTGTGCCTATGGGGGAGGCCATCTTTGTCACAGAGTGATGCCTAATTTGCATATTACTCTTTTATTAGACAGGATGTGGTCATGGGCACCTTCATCTTGTGTCCATGGGGGTGGCCATCTTGTGTTTATGGGCACTTCCATCTTATGGCTATGAGGGCAGCCTTATTGTGGCTATTGGGGTGGCCATGTTTGTCACAGAGTGATGCCTAATTTGCATATTACTCTTTTATTAGATACGGTAGTTAAATAAACACTATTTCCTTACTTTTCTCCAATATAAGAAAAAATATATCCTAAATGAGTAGGTCAAAATTAATTGCATATGTTACATGTTTTCCTAAAAATATTTTGAGAATTATTTTACTTCTTCAAACAAACAATGCAAAAATTTAGTTGAATGATAGGAAAATCGAGTATATAACCATAACTGATAGATTTTACGCTACGAGTAATTATGATACATTGATGAAAATTTGGGGAAGCAGTTTCTAAAAGTTTGCAATTGGCCTTTTTCTTAAATTTTGTCCATTCATTTTATGAATTCATCAGAGCTAATTATAACTTCATATAGGTAATTCGTATAATATGATTATGATATGAAATCTTATTGCCAGAAATATGGAATAAATTTGAGTGCCTGAGGTTTTAAAGAAATTATAACAATTTTGTAAGTACAGTAGAGATTGCTATGATTTAGTAATGGGCTAGGAAAGACTGAGAGGTTCACCCAGCCTTTGTTGCTCAGTGGTTGAGCATCGATCCAGAAAGCAAGAGATTGCCAGTTCAATTCCCAGTCAGGGCACTTGCCAGGTTGTAGCTCAGTCTCCAGTAGGGGACATGCAGGAGGCAGCAGAGCAGTATTTCCCTCTCATCACTGATGTTTCTCTTTCTCCCTCACCCTCCTTCTCTAAAATCAATAAAAATATACGTTAAAAAAAGTAAGACTGAAAAATTTTAATAAACACTATGCTAAATATGAGTCATCAGTGTGCTGCAATTACACTAATATACCTATTCTTTTTAGTGTTAGTTAAAATGAATTTTAATATGGCAATAGTTCATTTTTATTTTTTAAATATATTTCATTGATTTTTTACAGAGAGGAAGGGAGAGGGATAGACAGTTAGAAACATTGATGAGAGAGAAACATCGATCAGCTGCCTCCTACACTCCTCCCACTGGGGATGTGCCTGCAACTAAGGTACATGCCCCTGATCAGAATCGAACCTGGGACCTTTCAGTTTGCAGGCCGACGCTCTATCCACTGAGCCAAACCGGTTAGGGCAATAGTTCATTTTTAATGTTTATATTTTCAAAAGACTGGATTTTGTGTATATTTTGAAATAATGTTTTTCAAAACACTGTTAGAAATATTAACACTTTTTTAAGGGTGAGTGAGCTGCATCTCAGTAAGTTTGTCTTGCTCTTGATCTCACGGCCAATAATCCTTTCCTCTCTGTGTAATGTATATCACATAGGATGACAGAGAGTTGCTCTAATTAGATTCTATATGCCACGATTTAGGAAGGTCACAGAGCATTGGAAGGCATTCAGAGGAGAGTGACTGGAGTCCTCAGGAAAGTGGGAATACAGGTGAGCTCTAACGTGGAGAACAGAGGAACCTGGGCAGGGAGTTCTTAGCTTACCTGCCTCTTGGGAACAGTGCAGTTTTGTGGCTCACACTCCTTCTTCAAGCCCTTTGTTGTCCTGGTTATTCACACTCTCCTAGTGATGCCAGTGTCTTTCTGAATATTCCTCTTCCTTCACCTTATATCTTCCTGTTCTGCCACACATATGGATGGAAACATAGGGGGTGATTCTGATGAGTCCTAAACCTTGGAACTCTAAGTTCCCCCAAAGTTCTTCATCAATGGAGCAGGCCTTCCTCCTGAGGACATTGATTTGATCCTTCCTGAAAAATCTGTAATAGTCTCCCCTGAAAAAGCTGCTAATACATTTGAGTACTTATTCCTACCACGTCTCATCGTTCCTAGACTTATAAACAGATTCGAGTTTCAGGAGGACCCACAAGGTAAAGTACAAAGTCTAATGAGTAAAGAACTGCTACACACACACACACACACACACACACACACACACACACACACACAGGAAAAATATTGCAAGATTTATTAATTTATATTGACCACACTCTGGAGAACATATAGTAGACTAGGGTCTAACGCTCTTGAATCATGATGGATGGGATATGATACTGTATCAGACCAACTTTATTGATATAAATTCAGTCATCAGAATCCGGTTCATTGAGTTAGCTTGAATGGCTGGGAGCAGCTTGAAAAACTGTATTGATCTGTTGGCTGAAACTTGGACCCAAAGGTAACTTAAATTAAATGAAGTTGAAATGTCAGGACTTCCTTGATATATCAGAGAGGAAAGAATCCACAGGTCCAGGCTGCTGTAAAAGCTGCTTCTCACCTTGGTTCTATGGCCCAGCAGATCAGATTGGTGCTTGAAGTGTCTGTGGAAAATAGGAATGTTTTATGGATACCTTGGCAGGCTCCTAATGAAGAAGCACAGAAAATGTTTAGGATTTTGGAGCAATTACATTTTGAGACCCAAGTTTCAGTAGTAGAGTCTGCATGCTTGAATGCATGCCGGGAAGCTACCATGTTACTAGAGCTTCTCTCATAAAATGTGTGTTACTTGACCCACCAAACCATAAATCTGGGTACCCTTCGCAGCAAGCCATCATCAAATTGAAGGGGAATATATGAGACTGGGTACCTTTGGCCTCATGAGAATTCATTATAACCAGTTGACTGAAGCAATTCAATGAGGAATGGAAAGCAATTTCAACAAATGGTGCTGAGACAATTAGATATCCATGTGCAAAAATATCCATTTAGACCCATAGCTCACACCATAACAAATATTAACTCATGAAGATAAAAAATATAAGAAAAGTTAACACAGTTATCTCTTACCTTCAATTAAATAAAGAGTTTTTAGCTACCACACCTAAAACAGAATACATAATGGAAAAAAAATGATACATTGGACTTGATCAAAATTAAAAACTTATTTTTTCTTTTCTTTTTTTCAAATATATTTGTATTGATTTAAGAGAAGAAAGGAGGGGGAGAGAGATAGAAACTTCAATGATGACAGAGAATCATTGAATGGTTGCCTCCTGCATGCCCCACACTGGGGATGGAGCCCACAACACAGGCATGTGCCCTGCTGGGAATCAAACTGATCTCCTGGTTCAGAGGTCGATGCTCAACCACTGAGCCACACTGGCTGGGCAAAAACTCGTTTTTTGTTTTTTTGTTTTTTTTCAAAAGACACCAATAAGAACATAAACAAATTCCAGACTTGGAGAAGCTATTTACAAACTATATTTCTTAATCCATCTGAACTGCTAAACAGATGACATTCTAGGGGTGGCTTATAAAAAACAGAAATTTACTTCTCACAATTCTGAAGACTATGAAGTTCAAGGTCAAAAACCAGATAGATTTGGTATCTAGTGAGGGCCGGCTTTCTGGTTCATAGATAATCATCTTTTCACTTTATCTTCAGGCAAGAGAGCTCTCTGAAGTCTCTTTATAAGGTCACTAATCTCTTTCCTGAGGCATCCATCCTTATGACCTAATCACCTTCCAACAGTCTCACCTCTAAATACCATTACCTTGGGTATTAGGACTTCAAATATGAACTGGGTGGAGTGGGGATAAACATTAAGTCTATAGCATAGGTATCCTAGGTTCCTCAGAACATTCTATCTGCAAAAGATGCCAGCAAGGTGTCAATAGGTAGAGAATATAGGAATCTTCTTCCACAATCCTGATAAAGCAAATAAAACAATTTATTGAAAGAGCCACAACTTCTCAAATAACTTCCATTTACATGTGAAGGAAATAACTTTTACATGGTATTTCTAGGAGCCAGGTTCAACCTGAAATGTAAAAAAAAAAAAAAAAAAAAAAAAGTTCATACTATTCTGGCCTTATTAAAACGTCAAAATAGTGATTGTTTCATAAAAATGTTTACATGCTAAATAAACCTTTGGCACAATCTAAAAATATCTTAACATGAGATCAGCAAACTGATGAAATTAAATTTAATTGTCATCTCAATATATAAGATCAATAATTAGCACATATGCACATATTTTGATAAGGTAGCCTTACATTATCACATGACATTTCTCACTGCATAGTGAGAAAGATGAAACATAATAATGATAAAGCGAAGACCCATCTAACTAAAAATATTGTAAGCTAATTTTTTTTTCCCTTCTTGGTAAACTAATCTCAAAGGTTTCAGATATTTCAATTGTGACTATTTGCTCTAACTGGCCAAAAAAACATTGCTCTTCCTTCTGAGATTTCTACCTTCTCAAGGTGAAAAGACTTAGTGGACATTGAACTTATTTCAGGCTCAGTGTGTGTTTTAGAGGCAACGCATTTTCACAATCACTCCTGATTGGCTTCTGTGTGGCATAACTCAGAGGGAAATCAATGCCAATGACCAGAACACTCACACCAAGCTGGCGGCAGCAATCTAGTGGGCTGAGATGGGGACAGCATGTGTCCTTTCAGACCTGTTCTTGCTGGCTGTGTGGAAGCATACTTCCTGTGGTTTGCTGTTATCCCCGAAGCCTTTTAAAAGTGTGACTGTAGGACTGCAATGAGTTGAAACCGTCTATTTGAACTGGAGTCTTAGAAACTTGTCTATCCTAAATGTGGGTCAGATTTCTTTCAACTTTCAAAAGGGGCAAATTAACCAACAATATTGTATTCTGTTCACACCATATTGTCAATGCTTAAGGTGGCGTGGATTCTCAATACTGGTCATTTTTAAACATTGTTCTCCTTATGAACAGAGAATCACTTTTTATCATAGAAGATATATGTTGGGACTATTGAAAGAATCTCATTTCATAATCTACTTGAAATTCCAAAATATCCTCCTGGTGACTCATGCCCAACAGAGGCAGCAAAATGTAAAGGAGAAAACAAAATGCTACACTGAGAAAATGCTATTTTTATGGCTTCACTGGCTTGATAGAAGATTGGTATATGCTCCAACGTATATATAATATGCCTGGACTATACAGAGTATCATTATTTTATTCATTATTAGGAAAGACTGACACTGAATTGCAGAAAGGTAATTCTAATAATGCATATTTTGTGTGTACCATGACAATATTTCTACAAATAATTATATACAGCTATCATTATAAATGCACATTTTCCAGTGCTAAATGGAACATTAGGAAATAATTGCAAGCATAAATTGCTTTAAGAAAAGTTGGCAAAAAGGAAAACAATACACATATTTGATTACAATAATCTTCATAATCAAGTGGTTTCTAGCTTTAACATTTGGATCATGTAATTTATTTTTATGGGAAATGATGCACCAGTGATGTTCTTATATTAAATCCCCTGCCAAAAAAAAAAAAAGAAAAGAAAAAGAAAACAATAAAATAACACTACAGTTGCCCATAAAGCTAATCCATTACAGAGTTCTTTTGGGAAATCCATATTATCCATTTATCATAAGAATGTCATGGTTCAAGATGAAATTGAAGCAAATTCTTTTTTAAAAAAACAGTTTATTGATTTACTAGAGACCCAGTGCACAGATTCATGCATCGGTGGGTCCTCAGCCTGGCCTGTGGGGATCCAGCTGAAACTGGCTCTCCACCATCCCCTGAGGGGTCCCAGATTGCGAGAGGGCACAGGCCAGACCCAGGGACCCCGCTGGTGCAAGAATCCATGCACTGGGCCTGTAGTTTGCATATAAGACCTTTGGTCAATCTCTTCCTGCCCTCCCTGCTCCCCACTTCCCTCAGATTCATCAGTCTGTTCCATGTTTCCATGCCTGTGGTTTTCTCTCCTGCATTGAGCATCTGTCCCCTGGTGGTCAGTGCACATCATAGCAACAGATTGGGTGGAGAGACACTGAGCATATTAGCCTTTTATATATAGACATCATAATCTCACTATTAAAAGGTACTGTGAAAGTAAGGCAATGTTGTTTGTCATTTAATATTTGAAATATGAAAATAAGCTAATGTTTAAAATTTTATTACCAATTAATAAGCAATTTACTTTTTTTTTTTTTTTTTTAGAGAGAGAAGAAGGGAGAGAAATAGAGAGATGGAAACATCCATGAGAGAGAAGCATCAATCAGCTGCCTCCCGTATGTCCCATACTGGGGATTGAATCTGTAAGCCAGGCTTGTGTCCACATTGTACTCTGACCAGCAATCGAAACCAGGACCTCTTGGCTCATGGGTGGATGCTCAACCATTGAGTGACACAGGCCAGGCTCTAGTGAGTTTTATAGAATATAAAAGGCAAGAAATTTTTAATGAAATTCAATACTATTTGAAAAGATCACATGTAAAAGGACAATTTTATTATATAGACTCACTTTTAAGTCTATATATTTGATAAGTGACTTAAAGTTCTACACATGTTGCTATGAACAAATGCATATATGTATATATGTATGTGTATATATTTAATATCCTATCTAATAAAGAGGGAATATGCTAATTGATCCTAAAGGCCATCACAAAGATGGCAACACCCACAGTCAATAAGGAGGGAATATGCTAATTGACTGCCCCACCTTCAAATATGGCGGTGCCCACAGCCACAAGATGGCAGTGCCCAGTCCCCTCAGCCCCGCTGGGGTGTCTGCATCTGGAGTTCCCCAGTCCCCTCAGCCCCCCAGCCTCTCAGGGCCAGCCTGAGGCTCAGGTAACCAGGGCCGGCCAAGGCTTGTGCTGCCAGCAGTGGCAGCAGCAGAGATGTGATGGGGGTGTCGCCTTCCCCTGATTGCCAGGTTGCTTCCTGCCCCTTAGGGCTCCCAGACTGTGAGAGGGGACAGGCCAGACTGAGGGACCACCCCTCCAGTAATGAACTTTCATGCACTGGCCTCTGGTATTTAAATAAAAATATATTTAAAGTTATATACAAATAGTTATTAAGGATGTGGATAAGATTTGAATAAGAGTTGTAAAAAATTTGGTATATTTCTTAGCTAAATTCTTAATTTTAAAATGCTTAAATAATTTTTTTGTTAAATATCATTATCCATCTTTTATAAAAATTAATTATTATAAATGTCAAACTGACAAACTCAGGACACAATAGTTTATTAAAAGTATTATCTCTTAACTTAAATAATAAGGGTATTTAAGATCCATATGTAATGAGTTATGCCCAAAGAACTTCAGAATAGAATTACTGTCAAACAGTGGTTTCACTACTCAGGATATGTATAGATATTATCACATGTTGGATTTACAAAAAAAGCTCTTCAGGGTTGTGATGTCCCCTTAAGTCTAGCAAAAAATATTTGGTTAAATTGTCTGTCTTTCTTAGATACTGTATCTCAAATTATGGATTCATGATAAGAAAAACATGTGTTTTAAAACAAGGAATTTGCAGTGTTACAAATCACTCTCTTCTGTTATGTTTTTTTTTCAATATAAAATAGTTTCAAGACTCAAATCTTGAACAACATTTTATAGAATTATTACTTGAACAATTGATTGCACTAGGGAGATAAATCTGAGTCAAGTGTTGGCTAAAACTGTGAAATATAACTTGTTATCACACTTAATTTTTCTACTTATTTATAAATATGTTTTTGCTCAACTTTTCTTCAATAAATGATTTAATGTAATGTTGGGTGATACATAACATAAACTAGAATTAGTTAAAAAATAACTGTAAACAAGGCAGCATATTAAATGGTTTGAAAAATAGAATAGCATTATAAAATGCAAAGGGGTTTTGTAGTACAGTTGCCAACAATAAGCTTCAATGCAGTCTTCAGCTTTCCAGCAGCAAGACAAAAATGAGAAATCTGGTCTGTGTAATTATATACGGATTCCCTAAGACTAAAGCAAATCTACTTGCTCAGGAGACATACGGCAATACTAATAAAAAAACAGCAAAGGATATTCAAAGGAAATATTACATCTATTGCATCCTAGCTCTAAATACATGACTGTTTTGTTTTATAATGACAAAGAATTTTCACAAATGCACAATTCAATTGCTGTGACTGTTGGGAGAAATCAGACAAATATGACACTATGTAATTCCTCACTTTTGTGAATGTCTGGACTATTGAACAGTAGATTTCAGATCACATGGAAGAACTGATAAACAGAACAGCCTCGAAGAAATGCTCCACAAATAGCCATCTCTCAGAAGGGCCTTTGATAGATAGATATTGGGCAGGAGGGAATTTGAGATTGCATTTCCTGGCAGGTAATTGAAATGAAGCAATTCTATGCAGACAGATAAATATTGACCTATATGTAGTAACACATAGTCAACTTGAAATAGAGTTGACCTTTTCTTGTGGAAAATGAATAGTCTCGCGAGGATGTGTTCCTGAATGAAAGGCTATCTAACATGGGTACAGTTGGTAGTTGAAAGCGTGTTCGTAGACCAGGTAAAATCTCCTAAACAGGGCTCCTAATCCACCATGTTGTCTAGAAGGATGGGGAACTGAAGACTCAAAACTATTTTACATATAGTATGCTTGCAACTTTTTAAACTAGAAATATTTTAAGTCAAATGTAATCACATAGCTACTTCAGCTATTAATAAAATACAATAAAAGTGTCCACAGAGCACTAAGCATTGAAAAAATTTTCTTCTTATAATGAAACTTTTTTGTATGTAATGTAAAATATTGCACATGTCATATCAAGAAATAGGCACATATCTAATTGCCACACATGACAATTATATGGTAATAGTTAAACACTGGTGGCAATCTTAAAAATGTCACTAGCAACCTTAGATTTATAGCAATTTATTTGCTGTTCTACTCAACAATAAAGATAAAGTAAATATACTAGATGCCTGTTAAATTTATTTCTTGGGTCATTAAAGTGTTTCAAATGAATATAATGTATTTATGTTTTATGTGTGGATTTAATACATGGAATATATATATATATATATATATATATATATATATATATATCCCCTATATCTTAACTAATAAAAGCGTAATATTGAAATTAACCATTTCTCTGGGACGGGTAAGCCATGCCCACCAGCCAATCAGAGTGGCTATATGCAAATTAGCACAGCCAAGATGGCGGAGGTCTCAGCCCCGGGAGAAGCGGTGTGCAGGACCTCTGTCTTGGGGGAACCAGGAGGGGAGGAACAACCTGGCCAGAGGCCCAATCTTTCGGGGGGGAGAAGCCAGCCAAAGTAGATCTGTGCCCCCCATGATGGATGGATTTCAGGCAACAGGGCAGCCGGGGCCTAGGGGAGTGAGCCAGCCAGATCTGTGATCACTAGGGGCAGGGCAGCCTCGGGGGTGGAAGGACTGAGCCAGATCTGCCCCCAAGGCTGAGGCCTGGAAATCGGTGCAAATGGGGCAGACAGCATGCACAGAGGTGTGCCCTCCGTGTGTGCTGTGTGCCCCAATGGATTCCAGGGTCCCAAACTGTGAGAGGGCACAGGCCGGGATGAGGAACCCCCCCACCCCCACCAAGTGCACAAATTTTTGTGCACTGGGCCCCTAGTAGTATAATAAAAGCCTAATATGCTAAGTATTGGTCGTCTGGTCACCCAACCAATCAAAGCAGAATATGCTAATAATATGCTAAGGCTGCTTAACTGCTCACTATGATGTGCAGTGACCCCCAGAGGGCAGTCAACCAGTCAACCAGTCACTATAATGTGCACTGACCACCAGGGGGCAGACACTAGACCCATTGACCAGTTACTGTAATGTGCACTGACCACCATGGGCCAGACCATCCGACCCAGTAAGTTAGCTTGGAGCCCTCCTGAGGTTCCTCCCTGGCTGGCCAACCCCCTGTATTCCTCCCTGGCCCCAATCATGCACCAGGGGGTCCCTCAGCCTGACCTGTGCCCTCTCACAGTCTGGGATTCCTCGGGGGAGGTTGGAGAGCCAGTTTTAGCCTGACCCCGCTCAAAGCAGGAGCTTCCCCCTGGTCTAATATGCCAAGTCTGCCCCCTGTGGTCAGTGCACTCCCACTGGTGGAATGACCGGTCACTATGATATGCACTGACCACAGGGGGCAGACGCTCAATGAAGGAGCTGACCCCAGTGCTCAGGCCAGAGGCCAGCCAAAGCGGGTGCCAGTGGGGTCCCCCAATTGCCCTACCAGTCACCCCACAGAGGGAGGCAACAGGCGGCAGCGGCAGTGGCTGATGAGCGGGTGGCACCAGGTCAGCCGAGGCGGGTGCCAGCAGGCACCCCTGATCGTTCTGCCGGTTGCCCCACAGATCGGCTCTGATGTCTGGCCAGTCCTGGGACCCCACCCGTGCACGATTTCGTGCTGCAGGACTCTAATACTCTAATAATCATTTCTTGGTTTTATTCAAATATTTTATCTAGATAATAGTAACAGATGATTTCACTTTGTGAAAACTTATCAGTCTGCATATATGAGATTAATGAAATTATTAATGAATATATTGGTTCAATTAAAAGTTTACCTAATAAAAATACAATGAAGAGAAACATCAAATACAACATTTCCTGCAAGTCAACAAGTCAAATTCTTGCTATATATCACTGGAATTTTTATGTTTCCTCTTTAGGATGTAAAATAGTAGAAAATTCAACAAAAATTATAATTCAACTATGCAATAATGATTTTAATCATTCCCAGTCAATGACATGCTCATTACATAATAAAATAAATATTAAAATAAAAGTCCAATACAATTAGGCATATATATGGCGTGTATGGTTAATCACAGAATATGTGTATATAAAAAGAGAGCTATTATGAGTTCATCATCCAATTTCAGCTTTAAATGAAAGAGTTAATGTCAATGAAGTGAAACAACTCTTATCAAAATGCCCTTTGATTTGTCAAAAATACATATTGCTTTTCTTTCAACTGCAGGTGTACAAACATTCTCCTATATGAAATCAACCATCTTTAAACAAAACTAAAATTATTTTTGCTTTAATTACTGTATATGTAACCAACTTTTATGAATCTCTATTTGTTCATGTTCACAAAAGTAGACATTTTACAGACAAGAATATTTAATATATTTTGAAAAATGGAAGATTTCAATCATCCATGAAATTAAACAGTGTTTTAGGAAGAAAAAAACCCCACAAACTTTTCAATTATGCATCCTGCCCTCCCGCCTTAGATTCTCTGTTTAAATTTCCATGTCAAAGTAAATACTAGTAGTGTCTTACTCCCAAACAAACTCTTAAGAAGTTTTGTTTTTGTTTGTTTGTTTGTTTTTTGTCTCATGCAAATTTCCCTTTTACTTTAATAATCTCTATGTGCAGTGCATGTGGTTTGACTCTTCTGGTGGGACTTCCTTGCTGCACAATTCTGCTTACTTGCTTGTTCTTGCCATATCACATGATGCAGTTGTTCAAATTATATGTTTAGCAGGTGTTTAACTGTGGAAGAAAGAAAGTAGAAAAGAAGGAAGGGGAGAGGAAAGGAAGGAAAGAAGAAAGGTGCAAAGATGGACGGGAGGAGGGAATCAGAGGATCACTTTCCATCCTTGTCAGCAGTGGTGGAATATGGAATTCACCTAGTTTCTTGCCTCACTCAGTCTTGCCCCTGACGTAAATGCACCATTCATTTGACCTTTTCTGATAGTTAATTTTCTTGCTCATATTAGCATTTGTTCTTTTTATGGCATTTAAACATTTTTCTAATATTAATTATGAATAAATCATCAGATCTAAAATAAACATAAGGTGGAAAATCTGGATAGAATAGTCTGTAAGTTTCACTAAAAATTCTGATATGTAATAGAATAAAAATGGGCCATGTCTGGCCCTCCCTAGCTACTCATTACATTCCCTTCAATCTCTCTAGTAAGGATAAATTCACACAAGTCTTTTATCCACTTTTTAACCTTGTGTCTTATGCTCCAGGATCCCAAAAGAATTATCTTGTTCTGTAGAACATATGAGAAAAGTTGTAATTACAGATAACATTGCCATAGTTATATAAAGTAGTCAGACAGAATATATATCTTAGAAAATTGTACATGGTCTATCTCAAACTCATTATATCTTCTTTACATGGAAGAATGTGTGTGATGTATTTGCTTGTCAGAGTAAGAGATTTCTAAAAATTTATTTAAACTAGAATCTTAAATAGTTAAAATATTGATGGAATATCTACAAACACTTCCATAATACATTTTTAAAACAAATTTTATTAAGAATTTCAAATAGATTAAATGTATATGTTATTTTCAATCCCAAATAGTCAGAGTTATATTAAAGTAATGGTAAAATCTTCATCTGGTTTCCAGGAAGACTACTTTAAAAATAGAGTTTGCATCCCCAGGCACAGGGGTAGGATTTCTGACCAGATATGAGACAGAATTTGAATAATTAGTAGATTTTGTCATGTCTAAACATAAAGACAGATGAGAAAATAGAATCATAGATACAGCGCCAGTAAGAAATTTGATCTAAGTAAATTCAGATTAAGCTAGTTTGTAAGTGATATTTAATTGTGGAATAAGCAAAAGAAATAGGATGTGCAAAAATTAAAAGGTGGGAAAGGACATGCATTGGGGTCTGTACCTGCCATTCATTAGGCTGAAATACAGTCTGAGAAGGGAGACTGGTGAGAGCTTGGATTAAATGGTAATGGGCATTAAATTAGGAAATTTGTATTGTGTTAAAAATAATTTCAGGGGTACTGAAATGAAATGTTTTCATGTGATTGCTTGTCTGAAAAATACACGAGAAGACCATATCAGAATTAGTATGTGTCTAGGTATCATTTAGATAGAAAATGTATTATTTTAGAACTTTCAGGCTATATGGCTTAATGTATTTGGTTTGCTTTGAAAATTAAGGACTGAAAGAAGCTGGATTTTTGAGGTCATTTAATTATAATAGATATAATTGTTACAATAATAATAATAACTGTTATGTTGACAGTTAATATAAAGAGAAAATATAATTTTTGTTTTCTATAAGTTCCGGGACACATGATTTTTAAAGGTTCTGTAAATTGATTAAATGAAATTTTATGAGATACATTTTGTGGAAGTATTTTTTTAAATTTCAGAGCACTGTTTCCATTGAGCTGTCAATTTTTATTTTTTATAATTATTGTTATGGTCTAGTGAACTAAATATGTCTCTGAGGCACTACTATATGAATATTGGTGTAATGGAATGATACAAACAGAGGGGGAATCTCTACCATAATGCAAATACAGTATCCTATATAATAAAAGGGTAATATGCAAATTGACCCTAACAGCAGAACAACTGGGAATGACTGGTCACTATGACACACACTGACCACCAGGGGCAGACGCTCAATGCAGGAGCTGCCCCTGGTGGTCAGTGTGCTCCCACAAGGGGAGCTCTGCTCAGCCACAAGTCAGGCTGCTGGCTGCCAGCACAACAGTGGTGGCAGGAGCCTCTCCCACCTCCTCAGCAGCACTACGGATGTCCTACTGCAGCTTAGGCCTGCTCCCCGCTGGCAAGTGGACATCCCCCGAGGGGTCCCAGACTGCGAGTGCACAGACCGGGTTGAGGGACCTCCTCCCCCCACCACTGAGTGCACAAATTTTTGTGCGCTGGGCCTCTAGTATGGTATAATCTTCCACCCCTTAGTGTTTCCAGGCTGAAAGCACCTATAAACCTACACTGTTTACTTCATTCATATAATTATTCTACAATTACAGTTTTGATTATATACCTAAAAATTTGGTAATGACCATAGATTAATTTCCAAAAAAATTATTTGATGCAAATGGAATTTTCTTTTTTAATTCTCACCTGAAAATATTTTTCCAGTGATTTTTTTTTAAAGAGTGCAGGGGAGAGAGGGGGGATGGAGGGAGGAGAGAGAGAAACATCCATGTGAGTGAGAGAGACACATCCATTGGTTGCTTCTGCACCCCACTCCCACTAGGCCAGGGTCTGAGCCAGCAACTGAGGTGTGAGTTACGTGCCCTTGGCCCTTGATAGGAAATCAAACCTGTAAAGTAACCCTTCAGTCCTCAGGCTGACACTCTAACCAACGAGCAGCCGTCAAGGCTGCGAATGGGAATTTAATGGCTGAATCCCAATAATTCAGGGAAATGCCTACCAGTTTTAGTAATAAGATGTGTTAATGTGGGGCACGTGGTTAAGAGGATGTTACTTGCTTTCAAATAATTATGATTGCATTTATTTAACTTTTAGAAAGCAATTTAACTTCTAAAGAAGTGAATGCTGGCTCTGGCCCAGTAGCTCAGTTGGTTAGAGCATTGTTTGGAGACTGGGTTTGGTACCCAGTCAGGGCACATACAAGAATCAATCAATGAATGCACCAATAAGTGGAACAACAAATCTCTCACTACCTCAAAAAAATAAAGAATAAAAATTTAAATAAAGAAGTGAATGATAATTATTCATTTTTTTTAAAAAAATCTAAAGAATTATACAAGATTTTTCCTAAAATTTATTTGTAAATAATAGTGGACATATTATATATTAATTTCAAGTCTGCAACATAGTATTCAACATTTACATCTCTTACAAAGTGATCACCACAATAAGTCTAGTAACCATCTGTCACCGTATATAGTTGAGATGATGTCATTCACTCTATTTCCTATGTTGTACATTTCATCCATCACTTCCTTTACTAGGACAACTCAAAGTTGTACCTCTTTCGTATCTCCTTCTCCCACTTCCTAACCTCCTACTCCCCTTCATCTGGCAACCATCACTTTGTTCTCTGTATCTATGAGTGTGTTTCTATTTCATTTTGTTTGTCCATTTTGTTTGTAAGACCACAAGTCTGAGTGTATACCATGGTCCCTCTTCATTGGAAGTTCTTGAATTCCAAATTTTATTTCCTGCTACAATAAGACTGTTCAAGATCTGCATTAATTTTTGACTTTGTCTTCTGTTTTCTGTTAGGCATATTTTTCTTTTGTCCTGCACAGCATAAGACCTGAAAAATGCTTTGAGTGGAAAAGCAGCAAGGGATGCCGGGCTCATATTTCTGCCAGTATCTTTTCTTTCGTGTTGGATTATCCCATTGGCTGTCATCAGAGAACCGAAGTCCAATTTTTCTCTTCCTGTGCCCATGAGACACAGATGGCTCTGCACTGCTGCCTTTTCTCAGCTGCTGAGCCTCACACACTATGAATGAGCCATGGCAACAAGGGGAAAAGCGATCATCTAATCTCTCTTCCTTCTCCCTCAGACCAGACCCTAAACTTGCTGCCTTGATCGCTCATCCTTGAATTAAACAGTTGTTTCATGGATTGTATCCAGTTCGTAGAAGCACTTTTGAGTGCTGCTTTGATATAGACTACTCTGCCATACTATAAGAAGAATAGCAATGTGAATATATGTAATACTACTAAACTGCATATAAAATAATTAAGATGGTAATGTTGCTACCAAAATAAAATGCAGAAATTTATAAAATATGAAGTATAGAATAAATTATAAAAATAAAAGTTAACAGAAACAGGAACAAAAATATTTAGAGGAAATCTAAAGAAGAAAATAATCCATGAGATTTATAGATGTCATAGTGGATGTGTTCTCATAATTTACAATGATCTTCTTTCTCATTTCTGATTTCTATAAAGTACATTAGAAAATCTCAAAAGTACTAGGAGATTGAAAAACAAGCAAGCAAACAAGTGAACAAATAAAACACTTCACACCCATTATAATGGCTTTTATCAAAAAATCAATCAAGGGTCTGGCCTGTGTGCCTCACCGACCTGTGGACCAGGAGGTAACAGGTTCAATTTCTGGTCAGGGCACATGCCCAGGTTGTGGGCTCAATCCCTCGTAGGGGGTGTGTGGAAGCAGCATATCAATGATTTTCATCATTTATGTTTCTATCTCTCTTTCCTTCTTTCTTCCTCTATGAAATCAATATATATATATATATATATATATATATATATATATATATATATATATATAAAAGAATAATATGCAAATTAGTCAGGATGCCCTCACACAATAACCAAACAGCAGGCTGTGTGGGGATGCATGGGGCAACCAGGCTAGCAGGGGGGGTCAGTGAGGGGTGACCAAACAACCAAACAGCAGGTTGTGTGGGGCAACCAGGCTGGCAAGAGAGGCAATGAGGGGAAACCAAATGAATGAACAGTGGGTCGCATGGGGCGACCAGGTTGGCGGGGGTAGCATTTGGGGGAGACCAGGCTG
>PVJC01007599.1:0-51019 GCA_004026665.1 Murina feae | reverse complement strand
GGCTGGCCACATCTCCATGGGGTGAGGGTACCCACTGGGGGACTTGGCCAGCCTGCAAACAGCCATCAGTCCCTCACCCAGGCTGGCCAGGCATGCCAGCAGGTGGACATCCCCCAAGGGGTCCCAGACTGCAAGAGGGCACAGGCCAGGCTGAGGGACACCCCCGAGTGCACAAATTTTTGTGCACCAGGCCCCTAGTTATGTATAATACAATAATGCCCCAGTTTAAGGATGCCACCACCATGTATTATGTAACTAGGTAGGTCCTCCAAAGGAAGCTCAAGGTTCTTGTTTGGCTGGTGAGATGGGAGAGAAGAAATGGAGAGTAATATACAATGTCCAGAGAAAAGCCTGGCCCAAACAAGCATTTCCCTTTCAACTCTCTAACACATCCCTTAATATAGACTCAGAGCATTTCACCCTCCAGGGGCCAATAGCCAAGTATGAGCTGAAAGTGTCACATGCTATTTGGGAAAAAGAAGTCAGGGTGTCCACAGTATAAATATAGAGACAGGACAAACAGGCCCTGAGGAGACATGTCAACCCCAAGAATGTCAAAGGCTTTAGGCTATGGTTCTACTCTCTGTCAAAGAAAGAGTAGAAGATAAAAATAAATAAATAAATGAACTTGATTTTCCCTTTTCACAAAAAAACTCTCTGCAAGAAGCATCAAATAAAATTCTCCCAACTAACTTTAAGGAAGGATCGACAAGCAATTGAGCATGGGATTTCCTGTCCTAAGCTGAGATCTGAACTCGTCCAGTTTGACAGCAGTGTTCTGTCTGCCAGCCTACCTGCAAAGAAAGACACCATTTAAAACTTCACATTCACCCAAGATGACTGTTGTATAAAACCCACACTCATGAGCTCCCCTCAAAGCTTGGTGAGGAAGAAGGAAAGAGGAAAAAGGAAAGGAAATATTTTGGCAAGTCTTCTGGAGGTTAGGAATTCCACAAGCAAAGACCTTGCCAAGATCTACTTTATATGATATATAGAGTTAATAAAAGAAATGTTTGCAGAAATTCCATATTGTCAAGAACCATCTCATGGTTTTCAAAAATCCATGTCACTTGACTGTAAGAATAATCATGGTCTCTTGGAAAGTTGATGTTATAGAGTCTAGGGTTATTCTCCCTCCTGCACATTTGGAATGGGCAGTCCTAAGGATCCTGAGTTAGATGGCTATTCTTTTTAAGCAATATTGTTGCTCTATGATGGTGCCAGCCAATGAGGACTTAGAATAACAGCCTAAGGAGTGGGGTCAGACTCTATTGCCACTTTGATTATAAACTAGGACAGGTCCCACACAACACCAAGCACACTGTAAACACTTCACTTGCTGCTGAGTTTATTCTTTTTGTTGTTTGAGCAAACAGAATAATGGTGCTTACTTTGTTCTTTTACACCCAAAACATACTAGAAATTAGAAAGGCACTGACATCTTGCTTACTCTTTTTCACTTACCAAGAAGAAGTGGCATACAGAGAAGGAAAGGTCAGATAGACCCTCAACTCTGTTAAAAGGAAAATTGTATCCCCTGCTCTGATACCAGTATATCCCCAGTGAGCATTTCAGATGTTTGCCCTCCTGAGTTCTCAGATCACCTTGGATTAATACAGCTGAGGCAGGGATTGCATTTTTTATTTTATTTTTTTATCAAATAGTTGTTGAGGACTCCTATTGTGAGTGAGTCATGGTACTTTGTGTTCAAGATGCAAAGACGAATAGTAAATGCCTCCTGCTCTCAAGGGAGTCATCAGGTGAATTTCAACCAGGTTGACCAGCCACTGCTCTCATTCTGGCCTCTAAGACCCCTGTCTTCTGCTCATCTCTCTCTACCCTTACATGGCATACAAAAAAGCATTAATTAACATGTCCCCTGACTTCTAACCTGTCTCAGCTGTACAAATCCAATCATCTGCAGATGGATGTCATCCATTGCTTCAAGCATTAACTGACCCAGGGATCTTTCTTTCCCAAATTGCTCACCCATCTGATCGCCTCTGCCTAATTGCCCCTTCCCTGCGGTACTAGCTCCATTCTTCTAGTCTTCTAGATTTTACTTCCTACATCTTCTTTGGCCCTTTATTTTTATCCTGTCACAGGGTCCTAGCATCTGTCCTTTAGAACAGCCATTAGGTCTGTTTCAGCTTTCATCACTTAGTAAAGTAACTGGCCCCCCTGTTCCTTCTATTTCTACTTCATTTTTGTGGAACTTTGTAAGATACTTTCTCTAAAAGCATTCATCATTATTTTCCTGTTTATGAAACTCAGTGACTCTCTTGCCTGTCTTCTCAAACATACACACTTTCTTCTTTTTTCCTTTTTAATGAATTTATTGGGGTGATACTGATGAATACAATTTATAGGTTTCAGGTGCACAACTTCAAACACATAATCTGTACACTGTATTGTGTGTTCATCACTCCAAGTCAAGTCTCCGTTCATCACCATTTACCCATCCTATACCATCCTACACCTCTCCCACCCCACCTCCCCTTGGCAATCACCCCATAAACATATGTGCTTTCAAAACCTTCTATAGCTGGATCTTTCCAGAACTATTCCATGTTATCTCCAACCACTGTATATCCCCCAACCTCTATTCTAATCAGGCTAGTTCCCAATTTGATGCCTTCATTCAAACTATTCTCCATCTCACCAAATCATAGTCACCATCCGTGGACATGATTCATTTAAGCAAGTATTCACCAAATACTACTGTGTAATACACACTATGCTAGGCACTAGGAAACAGCAGATAACATAACAGGTACATTTCTTGCCCTTGGTGGGTCTTACATTACTGCTACAACAATTAGCTAACCTCCTGGGGGAAATTTTGATCCTTTTCTCATACTTTACACCTTAAAAATCTTTGATAGAGAAAAGGTATTAATTATTTTTTAAAACAATGAAAGTATTATATATTTAATGTATATTTTTCTAATCTGATTGGAAATGGATTTATAAAAATAGATAATATAAAATAAATGATAGAATATAAAATTTCATAGTCTCATCCTGGCCAGTGTGATCAGTGGTTAGAGTGCTGGTCCATGGACCAAGGGTCACAGAACAATTCCTGGTCAAGGGCATGTACCTTGGTTTCAGACTTGATCCCTGGCCTGGATTAGTGCATGTGTGAGAGGCAGCCAATCAATGTGTCTCTCTCACATCAATGTCTCCCTCTCTCTCTCTCTCTCTCTCTCTCTCTCTCTCTATCTATCTATCTGTCTATCTCTTCCTCTCTGTCTTAAAATCAATGGAAAAATATCCTCAGGTGAGGATTAAAAACAAACAAAACAAACATTAAACCTTCATAATCTCATTACCCTCCCTTATGGAGCCCTATAAAAGAAATCTATAATATATTGCAAAGAAGAATTTTTCTTCTTTAAATAGCTACAGTCCTTAGTATTAGAAAGTCCAATTCTTGGTTATGTTCTTTTGTGTGTTTGATAGTTGTTACCCTCTGGACATTTAGGCTCCAAATAGACACACAGCATTACCTTGTGCTTCTTTCATAACCTTTACAATAATATATAGTGAGTGAGCCTCCTAAGTGCACAAGGGTAAATGCAACAACATCCAGATCCAAATGTTCACATTTAAAAACAAACCTATATAATTTAAAACCTCAGCCTCAGTAATTGAAAAATTCACTATAGCAAGCTTCAACCTCAACATCCATCAACATTTTCAACTAGAAGAAAATCTGACTCTTGAGATTGGCCTCCTCGTTAAGCCTGTCCTGCCTGCAGTCATGCGGATGGGCAACAAGTAAAGGGCAGAAGAGCCAAGGACAATTAGGATTGAACTAGATTACGTGGAGTCCTTTCTTTCCACCTCTCAACAATATTTTTATCATTTGGGCTGCAAATGAACTTGTCACTAGACATCATGTGGGCTTTTACAGCCAAAATCTCCAGAAGGTCTTGACATAACTCTTAGTTCCTGACACAACTAACATTGTTTCTATGACATTTCCCAGAAAAATAGTACATCTAAGGTCAGACGGAAGAGGATTTTGTTTTACTTTGATTTAAACTTGTGCTCAATGAGTCGACAGGCAACCATATTGTGTATGTAAAAGCCCCAGCAAAGAAAGCCGAGGCGATTCAAAAGAGGTCAGCTCATGCTGTGTTCTTCCTTGGGACAGCAGCTCGCCTGGACTGGAAACTTGGGAACTAAAGAGATTAAGTGGATTGATTCTCAGTTTCTAACTTGGTTTCTAAGAAAGCCACCTCGCCCACTCTAAATGAAACAGAACATTAGGAAAAGTAGGTCTCACCTTGACAACTGCCTCTATGTTTCTGATCCTTTTTCGGAGCTACCAAGTACATTCTAGAAGGGACTTTTAAGCCCCTCCCCATCCTCAAACACCCCCCCATCCCCCACCCCTCCGCAGCTAAAGCCAAAGTGGAGTAAAAACTCTGACAACTCTGACTATGCAAAATCATGTTGCTTTCTAAGTTTTTCTCACATTTTCTATTACTTGCTGCTCTTTAGCATTACATATTCCCCGTTCCACAACTCTAAAGAGTATTTGTCTATAACTAGGTAAGCCATAGTGCAAACTGGTTTTAAAGTGGTTGTAAATATCTCCCCAATAGTTCAAAATTAGAACCATGAGATTTTTTAACAAATATTACAACCTAGAGATATAATTTTAATATCATGATAGTCAAATAATAGAATTAATGTACTTTGCCCTTCCCCAGTCATATCTGAAGTGTTGTTTTTAAACATATCTATGGGTTGTCTGTAATGATATCTTTGAACACCTGACTCAAAATTATGGCTGAGCCTATAAATGATATCTTAGAAATATTAAAATCTGAAACCATTGAATCAGTGGGCTCCAGGAAAGATCCGAGGGTAAGGCAGCTCAGGGTCAAGGGGCTGTTGTGGGCGATGAACAAGCTGAAGTCATGGGAAACCCGGGCAGCACAGGGAGTGGCAAAGACACCATAAATTAAAGGCCTCAGAGCCTTTGTTCTGTGCAGCCTGACTTCACTGCCTACTTTAGATTCCCAAAATAATGTGCTTCAGCCTTATAAATCCTCCTGCCCATGGATTACAATGAGTGAGTTTCTGTTTTTGAAAACCCAAGAGCTGAAACCTGAAATCATTGGTGAAGCTATAGAAAGACTTGTACACCCCCTTGTAATAATAAAGATCAGTTTCCCCAACCTATACGATGAGAAAAATAACTTGGCATTCCCCAAGCTGGTTTGACTCAGTGGATAGAGCATCTCCCATGGACTGAGGGGCCCTGGGCTTCATTCTGGGCAAGGTCACATACCTCATTGCAGGCTCGATCCTCAGCCCCAGTCAGAGCACTTGCGAGAGGCAACCAATCGATGCATTCTCTCGCATCCATGCTTCTCTCTGTCTCTCCCCCTACCTTCCACTCTCTCTCTCTAAAAAAAAAAAATAATTAATTAAAAACAAAACACTTGGCATGTTAAAAATACAGGTTACCTGGCATCTTCCCTGCAGAGTCTGACCCCAAAATTTTGACTCAGGCCCAAGAATGTGCAGATAATTCCTATGATCAGGCAAGTTTGGGTCAAACTAGATTGGATGAATTCTGAGATCCTTTTCTTCACAAGGTCAGCAAATACGAACTAACAACTTCTCCATACACAGTGGTGATTTAAGTGCACAGATGTGAAATCAAAGACATATTCCTTAAGAAAAAAAACTTTTCTGGAACACATGACTAGGTCCATCAATAAAGGAAGGCTTTTGAGACCAAGGAACAAAGCCAAAATATATGAATGCATGCACGTGTGTATGTGTGTGCTTTGATCTAATTTTAAAGATTAGAACAACTCTCAAAAAAATTTGAACTATGTCTGCATTATATAATTAAATCCATATAACATGGTAAATATATGCGTTGTACCTCCCCAACACCCAGAACTGAACTACATAGTTATCTATTGCAGGAAGGAGGATAGTTTATTTGAAGAGGACCAGGAATAAAATACTGCAAATATGGTCAGTTAAGGGATTTGAAAGACAATATTCTAAAAGAGGGTAGAGACATTAGTTAACTCTTTCGTTAGTTAATTAATTAGAATTCTACAAAGTTGCTGTGAAATTACTAGATCCAAATTCCAGAGACAGTGTGGTCCATGACCGTAACAAATGCCTTGAGGGGCTTTGGAAGAATAGTTAGAAGCTTCAGGTTCTTTGAGGCCTTTGCTTTGCTCAGCCTATAGTTCTAACAGGAACTGCAAGTAATTTCCATGGCTCTTGCTTAGAGAGAGTCTCTCTTCTGAAAGTAATCTAACCACCTGCTTGGAGATAGGCCTTCAACCCCCAGGGACCCTGAGAAGAAGCAGTGTTCCAACACGATTAAGAACTTAATACTTGAATCAGATGCTGATAAATGAACTAAAATCTCATTAGGGGGCATGACCTGCTTTCTCTGGGTATCTGCTTTCTAATGTATAAAATGGGACTAAAACAACATACCTTTTAGAAGTGCTGGGAGAATTAGATCAGATACTATATGGACAGCTCTTAACACAGAATCTGACACATAATCAAACCTCTTTAAATGTAGCCATACACATATTTAGGAGGTTGTGCTAGAGGGTTCCATGGCGACCAATCAATCCAACCCTCTCATTGTACAGATGAAGAAACTGAGGCAGCTAGGACAATAATTTGTGAACCTCAAATTTGCAGAATTGGGGAGGAGGGGGGGGGCCTATGGGCTTCTATTTTAGGCAATCCAGTTAGTGTTCTACAAAAACCATCCAATTGCATTTGTTTAATAAGACTATAATTCCAAGAGGAATTAAATCAGAATTACACTCAAGATATTCCCTAGAAATTGAATGGAGCTTGTCATATTTTTGCAGAATACTTTTTAAAGAATATTCTTAGCTTTTATGTATTAGGGATAGCAAACTGCAGATAGGGCATCTTTGAAAACATTTGTGGGTTTTTTTTGTAAGTGAAATCTGTTTTTTAAAAACATACTAACTACAGGGATGTAAAGTTCAACATAGGGAATATAGTCTCAATAATATTGTATAACTGTGTGTGGGTCCAGGTGGGTACTTAAATTATTGGTCAGACCACTTTCTAAATTACATAATTGTCTAAGGAGAATGATATACATCTGAAACTACTTTAAAATAATATTGAATAGCAAAAAACAAAAGTACACCAAGACTGAAAAAAATAACACACCAGACTAAAATTATCATTTAAACACAGGTGACAAGGTAGAGAAGAGCGTCTGTGGGAGTGGTGGCTGCTTGACTTGATGTGGTCAGAGAAGAGCTCACTGGAAAGGTGACAGTGGACCTGAGGTCTGCGTGGTGTGAAGGAAACAGCAGTGCAGACACGTGGGCAGATGGCACAGCAAGTGCAAAGTCCCTGAGGTAAGAAGTGATGAGATTCAAGAACTGGGAAGTATCACAATGTGGTCGGAATATGCTATAAAGTGGAGGAAAGTGGTTGGGGGAGGTGGATTGTTGCCACCTCACTAGTATGTATGAAAATTGTTTGACACTGTGTTTACACATATAAGTGTTTAATAAATGATATTACAAATATTCTTTTGAAAGTCAGAGCCAATCTGATATACCACCTAGCAGACAATAGATGATGGTGGCCGTAATATAATAAAAGTAAACAATGTAAGATTGTTAATGTCGTGCTTGGCACATAGTAAACATTTAAAACCACTGTTAGCCTTAACTGGTTTGGCTCAGTGGATAGAGCATTGGCCTGTGGACTGAAAGGTCCCAGGTTCGATTCCGGTCATGGGCATGTACCTTGGTTGTGGGCACATCCCGAGTGGGAGGTGTGCAGGAGGCAGCTGATCGATGTTTCTCTCTCATCAATGTTTCTGGCTCTCTATCCCTCTCCCTTCCTCTCTGTGAAAAATCAGTAAAATATATTTTTTTAAAAAATCTTTAAAACAACAAAATATCTTTATTAGCATTATGTAAAATATAATACAGTCAATGTTTAATAGATATGTGCATTTGTTAAATGAATAAGCAAACAGCAACATAGTCTACTGGTTAGTCAACAGTAGTGGAAAACCTGGGTGCTGTCTTCCTAACAGTTAATTACTGAGTGTTTCTACAGTGGAAAGGGATTTTTTTTTTTTAGAGGAAAAAATAGCTACTCTTTATTGAGGAACTATGAGCAGCAGGGCTAGAACATGTATCATCCTAATGGCTAAATCCAACATTACTTTTTTGATGACACAAAGGTATCCACAATTTATACTGTTTAATTAGGAAACATAGCTCACAGAGCCCTACAATGAATGGCATTTTCAAGTCAAACTTCAGAGAAGCTCACACAAAGAAAGAGCCCAGACAAGAAAACTAATGCTGGTGGAACAGCCACGATGTCCCCGCCTCCCGATTTCCATCTTCTCACTTATCACCTACAACAACTTTTTCTGTTGTTAATCCTCACCTGAGGATATTTTTTCCCCCATTGATTTTAGAAAGAGTAGGCAGGAGGGGAGAGAGTGGGTGGGGAGAGAGAGGGAGAGAGAGAGGGGAAAAAAACATTGATTGGTTGTCTCCTACATGAACCCCAACTAGGGCTGGGGAAGGAACCTGTAACCCAGGTGTGTGCCCTTGATGGGAATCAACCAGTGACCCTTCGGGCTGAGGGCTGACGCTCTGACCACTGAGCACACCTTCCAGGGTGCCCACAACAACTTTTGAGGGCAGGTGTTATTGTTGTACTTGAGGAAGCCAACAATCAAATACTTGAAATTATTCATCTGAAATTGTGTAGCTAGTAGGTGACGCGGCAAGAATTTAAGGCTAGGTCTCTGGCTGCTCCTGAAAACCAGTCATGGGTCACAGTGCAGTCAGAGAGGCTCCTAACACGCTAGCATCATGTTTGTACACTGGCGGGATTTTCACCCAGGAGCCTGGATGCCAGAGACCACACACTGAGAAGGAAGAGCCTGTGCCTCTTGGTGTGATCCAAAGACAAACCCAGCACATTTTCAAATTTCACATCACAGGGTACCAAGTATTTGATGACGTTAGCCCTACATTTCAAGCTCCCCTTCTTCTCCAGACACAGAGCTTCCAAATGTCTCCCCAGAGAGAAAATAAACCTCTTGTTCTTATTTCTTCCAAAAGAAACTTTTTTTTTTTTTTTTTTGGAAAATAAAATCAATGTTTCATCAAAAGATTGGATTTAACCAGTACCCCCTGCCATATCCCCATTTCCTTTTGTTATTGGAGAAATGTGTGGATGGTCTTTCTCCTTTGCCAGTGGGAGGGGCGTCCTTACTATATCTCGAGAAAAAAAAATTTTCTGAGACTCTCACAGGAGGATGAGCGATTTTTATTTGCATGGAATTATGTTCTTGGGTTTGCAAAGCCCCATTTTCCTTAACCCATTCCTGAAAGAGGCGCAGGAGCCAGTGTCCAGAGCTTCCATTCCATGTTGCAGCTGGGCCCAGCAGAGCATCAGGCTAGTTGCAGCCCATCAGTCCACTGTGTGTGGGGACCACGTGGCTGGGGCCAAGAGAGTGTGCCCCCTGCAACAAAAGTCCCACGCAAACCAAGAGACAAGAGAGCAAACTCCTTTGTTTAGGAGCTTAAGTCTCTCGAATCTTCCCACGCTTGCAGTGGCCACGCCTACTCTAGCCAATGACCTGTTCTCAGGTGTGACTGACCAAGTACCTTCCCTATGTCACCCAGCCCTCACTGGGCATGTATCTAAATTGCAACTTCCTGGCAAAGCTGTACAAATGGCATGCCCACAATATTTGGCTTTCCCGTTGCTCCTTTTCTGTTGATTAATAACCAGGTTCATTACAACAGCATCAGTTTTGGTTAGGCTCCCTCCCAAGCAAAAGCTAGGGAACATGGCTTCCCTCAAAGCACTGTTAGTGGACTCCAAATGCCACACTTCCTCCAAATGCGGTCTATGCAGCGCCATCCAGCAGACCCCCTCTGGTGTAGGTTAGCCAGGGATCCGTTCCCAACGAAAAGGACAAACCAGCAACTCTTACAATCTCACCCAAGGCTGGATGCAAAGAGGGCAGGAAACTCAAGGACTTTTCCTCAGAAGCCTCTCTCAGAGGCTCAACTGTCCATTTGACCAAATGGCGTGGCCACTAGAGGAGACCATCACAAGTAGAGAAGGCAAAGAATGACACAATAAGCCAGGCAAGACCTGGTAACCAAGCCGAGAGGGGTTTATTCTCACTCAGGCTCAGAATAGAGTTATAAATACCATTGGCAACTCTTTTCTCAAAAGGGACAGATGTCATACCAACTTTATAAATAAATGGAGACTGACAAAGTGACAGGCTCAGCACTCTTGGGAATTTTCTCAAGAAATTAGAACTTATGTTCCACCAAGTCATTTGCTCTGGAGTCAGGAACTTGGATTGGAATCTGAGGACTCTCACTTAGACCTCAATTTATGCCTCCTTAAAATAAAACTAATAAGAACACCTACCGCCCTAACCAGTTTGGCTCAGTGGATAGAGCGTTGGCCTGTGGACTGAAAGGTCCCAGGTTCGATTCCGGTCAAGGGCATGTACCTTGGTTTCGGCCACCTCCCCAGTGGGAGGTGTGCAGGAGGCAGCTAATTGATGTTTCTCTCTCATCGATGTTTCTAACTCTCTATCCCTCTCCCTTCCTCTCTGTAAAAAATCAATAAAATATATTTTAAAAAAAAGAACATCTACCTCATAAAAACATTGTTAAGATCAAATTATATGATTTGGTAAGAAGGTGTAGGAGTCAAGATCTCATCAGCAGACAGAAACTAGACAATATGGTTATATGAACAGAGATTATGAATAGAGGTTTAATATAAAGAATTATTAACTACTAGAGGCCCAGTGCATGAATTCATGCATAGGTGGGGTCCGGCAGGCCTACCTCATTTGGGTCCAGTCAGGCTGGTGGGTGGGGAGGAGAGGCCATGAGAGGTTGGCTGGCTGGCCCCACCCCCATGGAGCCAGTTGACCCGCAGTATGTGTCATAGCGGCCAGTCGTTCCAGTCATTCCAGTCACTTGGCTTATCTAATCTAATAAAAGAGTAATATGCAAGTTAACCATTACTCCAAGACACCTAAGCCAAGCCCACCAGCCAGCCACGCCCACCAGCCAATCAGAGCGACTGTATGCAAATTAACCCAGCCAAGATGACGGCTGGCAGCCACAGAGCTGGAACAAGCAGGAGGCTTGCCCTGGCGATGCAGGAAGCTAAAGTTCCTGTCTGCCTAGGCCGGCTGTGGCAACAAAGTTTCCACAACAAAGTTTCAATTATAGAAGATAAATAAACCCTAGAGACCTGCTTCCAGCCTTGGACTCAAGGAAGCACTGGGAGCTTGAGTTGTCAAGGGCAACCCAACCAGGGCTCCAGTTAAAGCAATGAAGTTTCAACTTTAGAAGTTAAATAAATTCCAGATACCAGTTTCCAGCCAGCCTCGTTGCAAACAGCCATCAGTCCCTCACCCAGGCTGACCAGGAACAAGAGTAGGAACCTGAACCCTGAAGGGACTGTGGGCGGCCTGAAAATGGCCCTCAACCCCTCACCCAGGCTGGCCACACCCCCATGGGGTGAGGGTTCCCACCGGGGGGCTTGGCCATCCTGCAAACAGCCATCAGCCCCTCACCCAGGATAGTCAGGCACGCCAGCAGGTGGACATCCCCAGAGGGGTCCCAAACTGCAAAAGGGCACAGGCTAGGCTGAGGAACCCCCACCCGAGTGCACAAATTTTTGTGCACCAAGCCCCTAGTATATATATAGATTTACAGGGGATTGGGTACTAAAGAGAATAAAAGAGAACTCTAAGTCTGAATGAGAGAACCTAAAGGGGCTCTGAGACCCAATTCTAATGTGGTTGGAGGGGGTTGGTTCCCCTGCACCAACAAACAATTCCTTCTTAGACACCAGCAAAGTGCCTTACAATTCAACTAGATTCTGACACTATCTACCTGGAGACAGCATCACCTGGTAGATGCCACGGGTTCAAGGCTCAGTCCTTGTTCAGATGTCAACTGCAAAACACCTGTGCTTCTGACCCACTAACTATAAGTCAGAGGTTCCCACAACTCCCTGCTTGGGTTTAATTAATTTGCTAAAGCAGCTCCCAGAACTCAGAGAAACATTTTACTTACTAGATCACTGGTTTATCATAAAAGGATATAACTCAGCCTGATGAAAGAAACGCAAGGGCAAGGTATAGGGAAAGGGCATGGAGTTCCCAAGCCCCCACTCTCCCTGAATTTCCACATATTCATCAACCTAGAAGCTCTGTGAGCCTTATCCTTTGGGTTTTTATACAGGCTTCCTTACATAGGCATGACTGATTAAATCACTGGACATGGTGGCTGGTTCAACTTCCAGTCCCTCTCTCCTCTCCCCAAATCAAGCTGTAGGACTAAAAGTTACAGGCCTCTATTCAGAGTTAGTTCCCTGGCAACCCGCTCCCCGCCCCACTCCTTCCTTAGGTGCTTTCCAAAAGTCACCTCGTTAACATAAACCCGGTTAGGGTGGAAAGGGCTTGTAATGAATTAGACACCCACTTCACCTTTAAGGCTCCGAAGCAGTTTCAGAAACTGACAAAAGACCAAATGTAATGACAAAAGACGTTTCCATTTCCCTCCTTGCTCAGGAAATCCCAAGGGTTTGGGAAGCTGTGAGCCAGGTGTGTAGACCAAGAGCAAATATAAATGACAAATAGATTTTGATCATCTGAATGGCCAAGAATATATTTCTCATAAGTCACAATAGCGCAGCACCCAGGGTTAGGAACAGCCTTGGAGAAGAACACCCAAGACCGGGATTCAGACTCACTGAGGGCATGACTGTGCCCACGGAGGGTGGAGCAGCTTTGGCAGCGGGTCAGCAAACCTGCCCCCTGCGGAGATGCTGCCAGTCCGGGGACCACAGCCAGAAGACCAGTGGGTGTCCAGGTGCTACTGTCCACTGCATACTTTAGGAGCAGCCAAAAATAGCACGCCAAGACCAGGGGGAAAGGCCCTTGGGGTACCTCCAGTGCTCTCCAAAGAGAAACGTTCCAATGCACTCGGAACTGAGTGATAATAAATTGCTAACTGTCACAGAGGCCTAGTTAGCATCATCATTATTAGCATCACCATAACCATATCATTGCTTCTCCTGCAGAGTCATTTGCCAGAATAAGTGGAAGGTGAGGTGGACCAATGCGGGCAACAGCCAGCATCCACCTAAACTCGTTGTGAACTGGGCTCAGCAGCTGACCTTGGAGACAGATGCAGCTAGTTGCAGCCTTCTGGGAGGCTGGCCCTTTCTGCTCTGCACAGTAGGGCCTCGGAGATCCTCTCTCCCTGACAGGCTCACACATCCTCCTGGGAAGCAATGTGAGTCACCCACTGTCCTTTCTAAAGGATTTGCCAAGCCTGGCGCTGTGTACACGACATCGCTTTTAATCATAGGCTTCTGTGATGGTTATCAATTCCTTCCATCTTAGACCCAGAAAAGCACGTGGGGGGAGGGGAAGAGAGAAAAATCAATCCATAGATAACAGGAAGATGAGTTAAGGCAGCTTTCATCCGTCATTCCCAAACACAACGTAATAGGACGTTGACTCACCTTGAAACTAGTGAATCTGAATAGACATAGAGGGGAATGTTCACAATTGTGTGAGGATCACATTAGGTTTGATAACATCTTGGAACAGCTGCAAAGACTTCCTTTTAAAATAAGATGCACAATGGCGGCTCAGCGTCACTCAGCTTATAAACCCCTCTAGGTACTGTTCTGCCCCGGCTCCTACAGGGAGGCCACGGTGTGCGCCATAGCGCGCATAAAACTGAAAGAGGGATTGTGGAGGAAAGGCCTGGAGGGTTTCGTGTTTCCATTCTCAACGTGTGCCAAGGACAGGCCCAGGAGGCAGCTGCACAGGGGGCCCCGAGTGGGAAGCCATTTCATGCCAAGCAGGAGGTTGCACTAACCCACCATCACTGGGTAAACAGTCCAGAGACCAGAATAACTGGGAAATGATGACATTCTCAAATAAAGCCGCGCGTCCTGTGTCCAGGAATTTCCCTGGAGGTAGAAAACAAGGGGCCTCCTATTTGGCCGTGAGATTGGCAGGAAAAGAAGAGCACACTTCAGCTCCGTGTGGGGAGCTGAGCTCCGGGCTGGGCGGGGCTGCGCTCGGCTGGGCCCCAGCAGTTTTCTATTTACATTTTTGAGTGCTTCCAATTTCTTCCAAATGAACGTTTTCCAAATATCCCGCCTGCAAGCGGCCCCTCACCACTCAGGACATGCTTTCCTTCCTCGAGGGGCTGCCTGCCACCGGAGAACTGCCAAGGCCCGTGGTGCCGGCAACCCTGGGGGAACCTGTCTTGGGGCTTTCTTGGAGTTTTTCAGGATCAAAAGGCTTTAGAGCAAGGTGGGCTGGGTCTTCCAGAACCCGTGCCTCGCACTCACAAATGCACGCATCTCATCCAACCAGCTCGTGTTCCAGATGAGGCACCCAAGGCTCAGCAAGGTGACGGCGCTTGTCTGACAACACTCGGCGAGGTGACAGTGAGAAGTGGCCCTGGCGGGTCCCTCTCCCTCACCTCAGCCCCGGCTCTCTCCCACCCCGCCTGTTTGCAGACAGCTAACAAAGCATCAGAGATTAGTGCCTGGATCACCTTGTTTTTTGCATGTCTGCTCTGAGTCCAACCAGTCGTGAGAAATTACTTCAGCTGGACAGGGCATGGGAGGGTGGGGTCAGGGTTATGGTGGGGGTTCGGGCAAGGGCTAGGGGTTTGGGTAAGGATGAGGAGAGTAGCCCAAGAAAATAGGTTAACGTCTGCTCCCGATGTAATTCAATTTCTATTTTCACCTGGCCTGTCCTAGGACCATTATTCTTTGCATGTGGATAATATGAACAAAATTAGCAGATTGGAACATCAGTTGACAAGTTCTGAAGCAGCGGTTCTTAACCTGTGGGTCGCGACCCCTTTGCTGGTCGAACAACCCTTTCACAGGGGTCGCCTAAGACCCTCCTGCATATCAGATATTTACATTACGATTCCTAATAGTAGCAACACTACAGTTATGAAGTAGCAACGAAAATAATTTCATGGTTGGGTCACAACATGAGGAACTGTATTCAAAGGACCAGAAGGTTGAGAACCACTGTAGGAAGAGCTTATAGCTTGGTCATCTGCAGTCTCATAGCATCGAAGCTGATGTGTACCTGTTATCTGTGGCTACGTTACCTGCTATCTCTGTCGCAAACCCCCTCACGGTGCTTGAAGTAAGGACAGTTGTTTGCATGCACTTGCACGTAGGTCAGGAGTCTGGGAGAGGCTTAGCAGGTGCAGCTCCTCTGGACCATGTGGTGTTGGCTGAGGCAGCTCAGCTGGGGCTGGAGAATCGGGGATGGTCTCAGCACAGGGCTGGGGCCTCGGTGCTGGCTGTTAGCTGGGGAGCCCACACCTCCTCTCCGTGGCCTCCGCCTCCCCGGCAGGATAACTAAGACTTCTTTATGTGGTGGCTGGATTCCGAGAGGAAAAGGAGAAGCTGCAAGGCCTCTTTCAGGTCTGGGCTCGGGAGCGCCAGGCCATCAATCACAGCCTTCACACTCCATTGCTCAAAGCAAGTCCCAAGGTCAGTGGGATTCAACGAGAGGCTCCACCTCTTGATGGGAGATCAGCACAGTCACGTTGCAAAGGGTATGAACCTGGAGAAGTGGGGTGCCTTGGGGGTCACTCTTTACAGCTTACTCCATAGTGCTTGTCACAGGGAAGGACGGTCTGAGGTAATGAAGAGAGAAGTAGAACCGAGGGCTGGTAGTGAGAGCGGAGTCTCTTCTCTGCCTCCTGCTGCTAGTGTGACCTCCACAAGTCACCTCCCGAGCTTCCTGTAACAAGGCACTTTCTTCTATGTAGAGATTCAGTGACTATGTTGGAGCGAATAAATGAGATAAATAAAATAAAAACACATTAAGGTGCATTTCAACAATTTGGAATCCATGTATTAACGCTGCGTTATTTTATTTATACCCTTCCTCCTCCTAAAAGGTATCTGAGGCGAATGGTGGGATGCTGAGTGGCTGGACCAGGGGCTCTGTGAGAGTCCTGAAAAGAGCCCCCTGGTCCAACAGGCTTGGCTTTCACACCCAGCCCTGCCTCTCTGGCATGGGGAACCCCTCACCTCCTCCCACTCCCAGTGTCTCCATCAGTACAGTTACACTTTTGTCAGGGTTATGGGTTTTTCCCTAGGTTTTTGTGAGGATTCGCATAAAATACCTGGCACCATTATTACACATTTAGATTGTGACGAGTGAACACACCTGAAACTCATAACATGAGCAGGCAGGATTCCTAGAAAAGCACCAGTGTAGTCTGTGCCTGAGCCACTTTGAAACGTAACGTTATTTTTGAAATAAAACCAAATCTAAAACGTTTCTCTTTTGAAGTTGGGGGCCACCTTTTCTTTAAAAAACAAAAGCCCTGTTACCTAAGACAGCTTCTGTGTCCGGAAACCCCAGTTGGAGGTGAGAAATCCCCTCCCAAGGACCAAAGTGGCAGAGCCTTCAGCTCAGGCTGCCAGTGGCCTGGGCTGTCCTCTCTGGGCCTGTGGGGCCAGACAGGAACCCCGTCACCACAATTGACATCATTTATTCCACCCTAAGGATGATCTTTCTGGCCTCCATATTCCACCCACCTGCCCACCACCACACACAGGAGCCAGGTGTTCTATGTGGGTGTTGAGCCCAGGTCTCATGATGCTGTCTGGCAATTCTGGTCGGGAAAGCTGGGGAGTCCTGCCGCTCCCATCCCTTGACCTGGGTGTAGCTGCTCTATTGTCTTTAGTGCAATTTCCTGGTGTTTGGTTGGGCTGAAGCAGTCTTCCCAGCTCACACTGTGTTCAAATCCCCATACCTCCTCCAGCCAAGTTTTCTTTTCCCTCTGCCTGGACCAGGCCTGGGCTTGGGACCAGCATCGAAGTCAGCTGGACTCAGCTACTCACACTAATCGATGTGGATGGCCCTGAGGCCCAGGGTCCTGGGAAAGGGAGAGAGGTCGAGGAGATGACTAATGAAAAGGGTGGGATCATGACAGACTGGCCTTCCTCCTGCCAAGAAGCACCTAATCCTGAGTGGAACTGAGGGGATGGGCTCCTGAGGAAAACATGTGCCAGATGTCTCTGTTTCATGAACTTCAGAGCAGTCAGTGGTAAGGGAGCCACATGGTGGGGGAGGGGCTGCTGGCTTCCCAGGGCAGGGGCTGGGTGAAGTGACCCCAGAGCTATAGGAGTTGGATTCGAATTCTTGCTCTGACACTGACCATGTGACTTTGAACAAATCCTATTCCTCTTGGCTTCATCATCTGTAAAATGAGCATCTAACAGATCAGCGGTTCTCAATTCCATGCCTGTGGGTCAACCACGAGCCCCCCTGGGATGGGCATCCAAACTCCTATTGATTATTATTTAATATAAATAAACACAGTCCAAATGGGTAAGTGAACTCATCTATAATATTTGGGAACTTTTTCCATCTCATTCTAAAAACACATTCCTACTTTTTCCAAATCTGGGTGGGGCCTTCTCCACCCACAAACTGTCCTCCTAGACTGTTCAGCCAGCTTGAGCTTCTCTCGTCCAACATCCAGGCTCAGAGGGCATCATCACTGGAAGAAACATAAGACCAGCATTAAGTTACTGGCGGAATGGTGAAGAATTCCAACAAAATTACATAGTATGAGAATCTGGCTCATGTCATCACAAACATACGATTCTCGCTGAAATAAGCTGTGACCGTGGAATTCCTATTTGAGAAACAGAACGTTCCTTTCAGACAATTTAGCCATTCCTTCCTCGGAGAAAGCCTCAACTAAATAACCACCCACAGGAAGGTAATAGAAATATGATAGTAACAGCATTAACTTAATCCAGTCCAGGGCCCTTCTAAACCCACGCCAGTTAGCACTCGTTTTAGACAACATTTTTCAAGAGAAAAGTGAGTCATGCTGATGTAACAGAATAGAAGGCAATGGAACTGGTCACCAGGATCATATAGTGACACGAGGTAAGGGGGTGTGCGGAGAGAAACAGCTCCAGGGCCCACCGAGCAGATGATCCACACCAGAGTTAAGAGGTAAGGGGTGCACTTCCCCCCGCCTGACCCTCTAGGCTTCTTCCATGACTCACTGGCAAGGAGCTGAGGAAGCTGTGAGACAGATATTGACGTTCTGCTTTTCTCAGAATTCTTGCTTTTGGCGAAGAACCCAAGTGCTAAGCAATCACAGAACCAGTCTCCACTCGATTAAAGCAGCTCATGTCCCCTCAGGAAGAACATATTTGGGAAGCCCTGAATGTGGGTTAACTCATTCATTCATTTGTTCCAGAACAATTTCTTGATTTCCCACTACCTGCCAGTTCTGACTAGGCAGGGGGCTTACAGAGACCAGCTAACGTTGCCCTTGTTCTCAGGAACTCAGAGTCCAGAGATCAGAAGAGATAACAGACTACCCAGTAGTCCTGGAATAAATGTAGACCACCTACATCAGAAGCTGAAAAGTAACCACAGGGTTTTTGAAATTGATTTTTTGAAACTTCTTGAATTTACCAGGGTGACATTGGTTAATAAAATTATATAGGTTTCAGATTATTTTAAAAATCCTATGTAATAAAATCCTAATATGCAAATTGTCCCCTCAACTGGGAGTTTGACCACCCATGGCCCCTCACTCTCAATCAGCCTCCCCCCACGACCCGGGGCAGCTGGCCCACCAACCTCCTGTGTCCCCCTCAATCCCCTCCACCGCCACCCCCACACTGGGCCTCTAGTAAATAAATAAAAGGCTTTTCCTCCCTGTCACCAACCCCGTCATCAACTGGCAAAAATAATGAAAAGCAAGCTAATTTTGCTTTTTATTAGTTGCCAAAATGAAACACAAGTGGGGAAGAAAATTTACCCCCAAAATAGTATTCAGAAATCCTGCATTCAAGAAACGAGAGTTTGTGATTAAGTAGGCCATAGCTCCCTTAAAAAGTTGATAGTCCTAAAGAACAAAATGTATCCCCTTACGTTCTTACCCTAGGAAAATGGACCTAGAAGCTCAGAGGATGTGGGCAAAGAACTTCAGGTAATAAATAGCTAATATTCCCTAAGGACGTGTGTGCCTGTGTATGGTAAGTGGGAGCATAGGCCCCTTCCCATGCTCCAACTCCCCATCCCTTCCTGTGGGAAATACAGCGAAGGCCATCGTAAGTGGACTGTGAGACCTTGGGAGCCTGGAAAGCTCCTTAGTCAAGAAAGGCTGCAAAACAATAACACCAGCCAACCCCATCCACAAGCCGGATGGGACTTAGCAGTGGTTCAACTTCATTGGTGGCTGCCAGTGTGGGGGGTAATCAGGCAGCCAGTGTGGCAGCCACCACCAGTGCCCACGTGCAGCCTAATCCTAATATATAAACACCCTGGGCCCACCACATCCTCAACGACCAGGAGACTCGACCAACTGGAAGTCAGTCCTGCAGTCAGCGTGGGGATGCTGTGGCGATCCAGCGCTGACTGCTGTGGCTGCAGGTACAGGATCCCAGGACTGAATGCTGAGGGGGCTGCAAATCAGGCCCAGAGAGAGGCTTGAAGAGAGAAGCAGGATCTGATCCTTAGCCTCTGTGGCACCCGCTAAGCATTTGCCTCTCTCTTTAGCTCCTGGCCTGGTCAGCAGCCACACCTCCATTTCTCTCCAGACCTCCAGGAGGGCTGTTAGCTCCACCTTTCTGATCAGGCCCTGATGATAGGCCCAGAGATGCTGACTGGCATAGAAACCGACCAATCAGGACCAAATCTGCATCAACTGTGAGGAACCAATGGCTGCCTAGGAGGCAGAGCTTTTGACACTGACTGACATAGAAACCATCCAATCAGAACCAAATTGGCTGGCAGAGGAGGGCAGTTGGGAGCAAGATCAGGCATGCAGGGGAGGGCAGTTGGGGGTGGTCAGACAGGCAGAGGTAGTTAGGGGAGATCAGGCCAGCAAGGAAAGGCAGTTGGGGGAGACCAGGCTTGCAGGGGAGGGCAATTGGGGGCAACCAGGTTGGCAGAGGAGGGCAGTTGGGGGTCATCAGACCAGCAAGGGAGGGCAGTTGGGGGAGATCAGGCTGGTAGGGGAACAGTTAGGTGTTAATTAGGCTAGCAGCAGAGCAGTTAGGGGGTGATCAAGCTGGCAGGCAGAAGCAGTTAGGGGTAATCAGGCAAGCAGGCAAGCGGTTAGGAACTAGCAGTCTTGGATTTTTAGAGGGATGTCCAACTGCAGGTTTAGACATCCCCCAAGGGGTCCCATATTGGAGAGGGTGCAGGCTGGGCTGAGGGACACCACCCCTTCCCCAAGCACACAGATTTCGTGCACTGGGCCTCTAGTAAACTCATAACTCACATCTTTCATAGTCATCTGAGTTATTTGGAATCCAAGAACATTACACTGAGGTTTTCTGGGACCTCAGCACTTTGCGTAACAGCCTGGTTCTGTTCTAAGCAGTTGTATATATTCACTCATTTAATCCTCACAGCCACCCTATTAAGTGGGTACTATTAGGAGCCTCATTTTTGTAGCAGAGAAAATAAGCACAGAAAGGTTAGGTGTTCTGCCCAAGGTCACACAGCTAGTCAGAGGCAGAGCCTTGAACTAAGCCTGTGTAGTGGGCCCTGGTTGCCTGGCTTTCCATTAGGCTGCAAATGGGCGGGGGTTGGGGGGGGGGGCTGTGCTTCTTGGTAGCACAACCTAGTGACATAGCAGAAGCTTTGGACCGGACAACGGAGCTTGAATCCTGCTTCTGCCGTTCATTGGTGTGTGATCTTTGGTAACTCATTTAACTTCTCAAGTCACAGGGTCCTCATTTGTCAAAAGGCACTAGCAGTCTCTTAATATTGTTTGAGGATATGAGGACTAAATGAGATAAAAATAATATCCATATAGAATCGCACGCTTAATAGAGAGTGGTTTCACCTGTGATGTACATTTCAGACCCACAAGTTTCAATAGTTTGTCCATGTAGTTGCATGCTGACGATAGACATGGAAGCAGTGTAGATTCACACATGAGCAGGTCTGATTCACCCATTCTCTGCGGTAAAAACAAAGCAGATTAATAATTTTCCAGAGCTTCTGCTAAATTCATAACAACTTACTTTGAAATACTAGAAAATGCGGTTACTAATTTTAACCAAGGAAACTAGCAACCCGTGTCACTACAATTGTAGAGCGATTCAAAGAGCTGTGGTTTGTGTAGGCTGACTGAACACTCTCATTCAGAAGCCCCATCCGCATTCAAACAATGGCTAACCACCATGGAGGTGAGTAAGGGGTCACACTGGACTGAGAGTGTGTGCATACGCACATACAGTAGAAACATTATTACCCAGCATTTTCACAGGACTTTAAAACTGGGAACAACTATAGAGAAGTCCTAAAGATTCACCTAATCTAATACCCACCTAATACTTGAAATGGTTAGATGAGATGAGAGCTGAGGATCCAATCACTTCACGATCCCATGGTTCTTTAATAAAGCATATCCTTTACATACTCATTTCCAATGCTCAGTCATCCATTTGGCTTGATGTTCAGTCGATATGAAACCAATGCTTTCTCAGACTTTCCAAACAGACTAAGGGTACTTAACCTGTATTCTACACAATTCGAGTATTGAGACTCTGGGATAACACACAAAATCGGTGTGTGCCTTTTTCTGGAGAGCAGGCAGACAATGTCCATCAGCCCTTCAAGGGGTCCGTATATAGAACAAGAAATACGTGTTTTAAGAACCAGGTGACTATAAGTACAACGGCCAGAATACACTGATGTAGCTCCTCTTGTTGAAATCAGCACATGATGCTTATGTGAAAAGGAAAATAAGCTCTGAGAGATATGCAGAGATGAAACTTCACCAGCCTCCTGCAGACAAAGTTGGAGTTCCCTGCTGCGCTGGTTGCTTGAACAGACGTGCGGCATGCATGTGCCAACAGGAGAGAGCAGTGCTCTCCTGGGTATTTCTGGTTTCTAGCATGAGCATCAATGGCTCACTCTGTAAGATCGCTCTTCCCCTCCCTTTACAGCACATTACTTCATGCTAGTTATAGAGATATTAATAAAAATTAGGAGACATTTGGTGTCAGACACACATGGGATCAAATTCATAACTATTACCTAGATCCTTGGACAAGTCTCTTAACCTCTCTGAGCAGCTTCCTCACCTGACAAGTACAGGTATTAATGCCAACCACACAGGGTGCTTGAGGACTAACAAAATAATTATGTTCAGACATTCTTAAAGCATTGCCAAGGATGTAGTAGACTCAGTAAATGCTGAAACGAAGCTGGGAAAGAAATGTTCTTATCTTATTAAAAACCACCGAGAGCAGATTAAGACTTAAAAAGATTATTTCACAACTACTAAGAATTCTTGAAGTCTGAGGGGAAAGGTTTCAACAGATACCACGGTCTCATGGGTGATACAGACATCTGTTCATTCAGTAAGTATTTGCTGAGCACCACTGCTTGCCAGAGACATGATGATGAATAGGCAAACGTTAATCTAATAACCATATAATAAATGTAAGAATGAAATTGTGACTAGTGTGCAAAGGGAAGATTACTGACCACTGAGGTTAATAATAGGGAGGTGTCCCAGAGGCATGGAGGGCGGGACGCTGGGCTTGAGATCTGAAGGGTGAATGAGTGGGCTGCGATGAGGACAGGGAGAATGGGTGGGGGGTTAGGGGAGTAGAGGGGAGATTCCAAACCAGTGATTTCAGTGGTGAAGAAGAGGAGAGATGTAGGAGGAGATATAAGGCAATAGCAGGAGAGGAGCAGTCAAATTAGGATGTTATCATTATTATTATTGAAAGTTTTGAATGAAGTACTGAAGCAGTGGATAGAACTTTCCAAACATGGTGCGAAATCATCTAAGGAGGAATTATGAAACTAGTTGCATATCTTTTTTTAACCCTCCACCCATTCTGAGAATAGAAGCTGGTCAGGGGTTATTGGAGGCAAGGAGAGGGGTTTTGGAGAGAGCTGTTGTATGCTGTGAGCCCTACTCCATTCCCCGAGGGGGAAACATGGGGGCTTTGTCCTCCCCTCAAACTAGGGAGAGGAGTTTTCCCAGGGCAACTCGGAAAGTTTCATCTGAACTCCCCAGTGTTCAGGGAATAGTGAGGCCTCGGTCTTTGCAGCCGAGTGGGGGGCCAGCTGCTCTGATGAAACCACAAATGTGGGGTTGCTGCTGCAGGTAGTCAGCTGTGCGTATCAGAAGGTCCTGAGAAGTCCAGTTTGTTTATTTTTGCTTTTGTTGCCCTTGCTTGGAGGAAAAACAAAAAGATATTACTCCAACTGGTATCAAATGGTTTACTACCTATGTTTTTTCCCAGGGGTTTTATAGATTCAGGCCTTACATTTAAGCCTTTAATCCATTTTGAGTTTATTTTTATTTATGATGTAAGAGAGTGGTCCAGTCCAGTTTGTGGTATTTTGGGAGGTTTTTTGCATGTATCTGTGCAATTTTTCCAACACCATTTTTTGAAGAAACTGTCTTGACCCCATTGAATATTCTTGCCTCATTCCTCCTAGATTAATTGACCATGTAAGTGACAAGCCAGTACCATGCTGTTTTGATTATTATAGCTTTGTAGTATAGTTTGAAATTAGAGAGTAGGATACCTGCAGCTTTGTTCTTCTGTGCTAAGTAAAATAAGTCAAGCAGAGAAAGACAAATGCCATACTATTTTACTTTGATGTGAAATCTAAAACAAAACAAATAAACAAACAAGACAAAAACAGACATGGAAACAGAGATCAAAGGGATGGGTACCAGAAGGGAGGGGGTGGGAGTTTAGGTGGAAAAAGTGAAGGGAAATATAACCAATAACATTGTGATAAGTTTGAACAATGACAGATAATTACTAGAACTAATGGGGTAACTGTAAGGCATAAAAATGTCGAATCACTATAGAGAGCCCCTGGGACATAGGCATTTCTTTAATAAATTGTCAGCTGAATCCCAGGCAATAGGCAAAGCCACGTCCTGGATATGCAATTTGCCAAAAAGGCAGAAGTGTTCTCAACTTGCCTTTGTTTCTGCCCAGGTGCCTGGGAGTGAGTTTTATTATGTAAATCCAGCCAAGCACCAGGAATGAATAGAACTGACATTATAAGAATGCAAATAATCTCCTTTGGTGAAACTTGACCTTTGGTGAAACTTCCTGGTATTTGGGGTATAAAATAAACATGATGTATGGTGCTGGGTCCCTGTCTCTCCATTAGAAGAAGGCAGCGGTCCTACCCGGTCCCAGACTTTTCCTTTCATCTCCGTGTCTTTTTCTTTCATTTTCTCAATCCCCAGCCACCCCTACTCAGGAACCAGACCACTCTCTAGCTGTGCTGGACGTGGAAAAGAGACCCCCCTCCCCAATAAATCACTATATTGTACACCTGAAACTAATATAACATTGCATACCAACTATTCTTAAATTATCCTGAGAGGCAGAGCCCAAAAGCCCATACCAATTCAAAGCTTTGTTATTAAACCACCTGATCTGGCTGGTTCCAGGAGGAAGAGGAAAGCACCACTAACCCCATCTGAGGAAAGGAGGCTTAGTAGCCAATCTAGTCTTAGGTGACCACCCCATTCTCGCAATCCTCTCAGCCCTTCCCACAAGAACCAGAAAAATACAGAAAATACAGAGTTTTATCAATACCATCGAAAGGCATCTTGTACAGTCCCAGCTGTCTGAAATTCATAAGGTTAAAACTGCAGCAAAGCAGACAGTCACCCGTGGCAATGCGATATGACCATGATGGCACTGGTAGACATATTAGAGATATTTTAAGTTTGATGTTTTGTTTACTTGTTTTTGGTATTGCTGTTGTATTTTGTTGGTTGTTGTTGTTGTTGTGTGTGTATGTTTGGTTACTTTTAAACAGCTGTCAGGGAAGGGATCTTGTATGCTAACACGGTTCATTTGTACACAGCAACGAGGTCAAAGGGAATTACAATGGCAGGAGACAGGGAAGAGAAGACCCAAAAGTTACTCTTGCTTTTGTAAAAAATTCGTATTTGCAGTTATTTGCCACTAATGTCCCTGGAAAAAGATATATACATCTTAAGAAAGCTCGTAGATGGCCACTCGAATGTGATTATCATGATACAGCATTAATGTAGCATTCACCATGTGCCAAGTTTTGTTAAACTTTGGGGTAGGGGTCCTATTGAAAGGTACATAAAACCAAGGGGGGAATGAAAGGGCAGTGCAAGACTGCGGACCAGCCAATAGGGATGCAGAGGAAATGACCCAAGTCTAACTGCACCCTGCCCCCCTGTGCAACCGGACCTTGACTTTTCCCTCGATCAATCACGCATTACCCCACCCACTCCCTATAAATCCTCTGTTTTCCTGAAACCCGTACTTCCTCCCTGCCATGCCGCTGCCCCGGTGAGTGTATGTGGGAAGTCCTAGTTAACTTGAATAATAAAGGCCCTCATGTTTTTGCATCGGGTTTGCATTGGACGCGGGCTCCCGGGGTGGTCTTTGGACATCACGATATCTGGGTATAACATTATAAGAAATTGTTTTGTTGGGGAAAGAAAGATGACCCTTCTGTCTCCTGTCTTCTTACCCAGCACGATTTTTGTTTTATGACACGCTATGACATTTTGGTGTTCAGGGAGGTCCTGCTTCAAAGACAAACTCTCCTGGTTACCCTTCAAAGCAGGCTATTGTCACCTGGGATGGCCCCTGAAGAACAAGCGCTCCCTGTTCCCATGTACCAGACCCACCTTTAAAGCCACACCTGGAGGGCTGTTGGTTAGTAGCTGCACTGTGTTCTGATGCAGACTGAATATATGCTTTTACATACACGTGTTCCCAAAGGCCAAATTTGGTGCCAGGTTTTATATGCAGGTCACTATAATTTGTATTACATCCCTGATTCAATGAAGGTTTTCTTTAAAGTTGTTAATTTTAAGAAGAAAGTATTTTTTAAAATTGTTTTGTATCAGAGCCAGGATTCAAACCCAGATCTGTCTGATTTTACGGTCAATGCTCTTAAACATGAGACAATTCAGCTTTTACAGTCATAGTCCCAAACAATTTTCCCATTTGCTTAATAATTTGTGAGCAAAAGTTTTCTCCCAACTACCCTTCATTATCCCCCCACACACATACACACAGAAATGCCACTTCACCAACTGTCCTCTGACTCCCCAGCCAGGTGGATAATTCAAAGCCTCATCATGATGCTCAGAGCCCAGACTTGCCTCCTTCCACCTTCTGTTTCCTGTCTCTTTTATGGATGCTTCTCCCTTTATCTAATCCTTAAGTGTGTTGGGTTCCTGGAATTTTGTCTTTGACCCACACTACATGTGTTCCTCCTTTCTCATGGCTCCCACTCACATGTCTTTGCTGATACCTCCCAGATCTGTGTCTCCAGCCAAGACCTCTCTCCCGAGCTTTGAGTTCTGCATCTTCAGTTGCTTTATCTCCAGTGGTTGTCTTAGTTTGTTCACTGGATTGTGAGGTCCTCAAAGGTGAGCACCACGCCTTATTTGCCATTAAGACTTACTCTGCAGGAAGCATTTCATATATGTTTTCTAATATAATGCATGAATAAGGAAGTGGATTCAATTAATGTCTGTTGAATGAATAACAAATTAAGGTGAGGAGGAAAGGAAGACGGTCAAAAGGAGTAACCATTGACAAGGTAGGCCTTGTCTTCTAGGCCAGAATAGAATGTGCAGGAGAACAGCCCAAGGAATGCTGTATTCCATAAGATAAAACAGATGTGCTAGAAATTGGCATGGTCCAACACGTTTGACAAACACTAGGTTTTAAAAACTTAAGCAGAATTTTTGATCCTCTAGTTCATGTCCAGTTCAAATGTCAAAACGAATATACTTTTCAGCAATTGTTAAGTGTATTTGAGTACATTTCTACTTGGGTTTATTTGCTTAATGCACACCAGCTTTCCCTCAGATTGAGATTCTGTGGATAATCCACTGGGAGAAACGATGTTCTAGAACATCAGATTTTGACGGGTCACTACTTATAAGAAAATAACTTGAGAAACAACTTCAAGCCTAACCCAGTGGTAGTATTCAGGAACTTTTGACCCCTTCAGAACAGTTCAGTAGGTCTATGTAGACCTCTTGGACACAAAATCGACTTTGAGGTTGGCCTGGTGTGGAACACACCCTGGAGGGTGGGGAGGAGACACGGCTACGCTTCGGGGTTACATAGGTCCTCTATCAATCAGGCCACCACTGTGAGCCCACTTGTTATGTTGAATACCGCTTGTTTTCCTGCCTCCCCATGCAGAGTGACATTGCAGCCATGAAGCCCACACACACTGGCTCTCAACTGCAACTTCTCTCTGGGGCCTTGGGGTGGGGCTGCAGGAAATGCTCAGTGATATCACCTCCCCCTCCGCCAAGAAGCCTCCTCAAGGTCAGGCCCGGAGCAGCCATCTTGAGACAGAAAACACACAAATAATCTACTTCTTTCCTTCCTGGGGAGTGAGCTCACAACTCAGGGGAACCCGGCTCTTTGTGTACGCCGGGTGATGTAGAAAGTACTGTCCTGGCACTCTGATGCGGCAGGTGCTTCGTGCATGGGACACCACCCAGTCTATTCCAGATGGCGGAGTGGAAGATGGACATCCGCCTCTAGACTTTCCCTTGCTTGAAGTTACAAGGCCTTTGGGGGCAGACTCACCCATTTCCTTGGACTGAGTTGTATGGATGTTGGGCCAATCACAACGGGATAGTTACTGGAGTAGGGTGGGGATGGAGAAGAACTTCTCTAGAGAGTTCTCTACAAATAAAACTTCTTGGCAATCACTTCTCACTTCTATCATCAACTGTTTTCTCTGGATGATGGAAAATCCTGCATTGTTGGTCACATATGGAGATACAGTGGAAGAGTGCAAGGAAAATCGATTGGCTCACTGAAAGGCAAGCAGAGTTATATAGGAGGGGAGAGAAGCCCCATAATGATTTGGACAACCTGACAGCTAATCTGGGCTCCCCCATTCCCTATCTTGCTTTTTCCAAAGCCAAGAGGCAAAGAAAGTTCAAAATCAGCTTATATTTTAGTTCCATGAAAAATGAGCTTTTCTCTTATTGTTCAGCTGCTGATTCTGTTAGCCTATACCTGCTTTCTCATCACTGATAGGAAACGGGAATGAGTAGAACCCATGTGTTTGTTTGAACCCCTCTAAAGAAAAGGTTCTAGTTTAATGCCCATGTTTTAATTTGCTATAGTTTCCTCATTTGAATATTTTTAGGCTAAGCCTTTTCTAAGTCAAGAGGTGTGTGTTTATCTGCCTGAGGAGATGAGGTCTCCAGATTCCCATGTGGGTACCATAGAAAGATGTACCCTTCCAAGGAAGAAGTCCCTTCAGACTTCGAATACTAGCACCTAATCGAATGACTGAGGTGGCTTGTTAAGGAAAGGAAGACAGAAAGGGAGAGAAAGTAGGCAACGCAGGAAGAAGAAAGGAGAAAGAATGGGAAGGAGGGAGGGTAGGAAGGAGAAAGCTTGGGCTCATGGGGGAGTCCATTAGATTTTATTTAAAAAATCATGGAAATAATGAAACCTGTTTTTTTTTTCAAAATGAAAGAGAATAAAAAAGGCTTTCCTATTTTCCCCTCCACCTCCCACCCCCGATTTGTGGCCTGGCCCAGTCAGCCTCAGAACTGAGGAGAACCGGGTAGCCATCTGGACTTCAGCCTGCAGTCCCGATGGTCTGTGTCCAGACTACACTCCAAATGTGGCTGCTCTGAGAGCCCCCTCAGGGTCTGCTGTGGGTGTTCACACCATTCCTGCTCCTGGTCAAGAAGGGCTCTCAGGAAGCTGGTTCACCCCAAGGTCAAGTTTTTCAGAATTTAATGAGCAATCCTCAGAAGAATAGAGGGGATCCAAGATTTGAATCCTGATTCCAAAAACTGTATGCCACCAATGTGTTTTTCCTCTGGGGCTTAGCATCTCTTTCAGGACACCGCAGAGGAAAGTAAAAGAGGAAAGTGTCCCTCCTGGGGACAGCTCCTGCATGTGTGGGGCCCAGTCCCAGTCCCTTCATGACACCTGTCTGTGCTGGAGTAGAAGAAAATGCCTGGACCTGAACACAAAAGCTATTTCTACCTGTTGTCAACAGCAGGTTGACAGAACTGGGAAGGGCTGGGGGAGACTCTGAATGCCTCATCCTCACCCTAAATGGGCCCAGCATTGCCTCCTCTCTACCCTCATCTTCACCCGTATCCATCACGCTCAGCCCTCCACCAGTTCACCCAGGAGGCCGTCATCCTGAAGCATGGTCAGCCCATGGCCTTCTCTCCGGGAGACTCCAGGTTTCCCTTTCACTTTTCACAACCCAAGCAGAACAATCAGCACCATTCCCAGGAATTCCTTCAGCTCCTAACTGGAAGGAAACTTGAGCAGCCATTGTTGCAATGGAGGAGGGCACATGCTTTGGAGTCGGAGGGCCACGTCTGCAAGGACTTGCTGGTGACCTTGGGAAATACTCGCTCTGCACTTACTCACTGCTGACCTTGAGAAAGCAACTTGACCTCTCTGAGCCTCAGCCTCCCGTATTCGAAGAAGTGATCACAATAACAACATTGTTATGAAGATCAAATTGTATCACCTCTTTGAGAGAAGGATCTTTATCCAACAGTGTTTAGCCTGCAGTAAGCACTGAGTCCATATTTATTAAGTTCTTGGAAATGCTTTGCAGCGTTTCACACATAGAAGGCTGCAGTAAGTGGGCAGTATTATCTTCCTTATCGTTATGTTCTGCCTCTCCTCATAAGGAGGAGCTTATTTTGGCCATTGCATCTGTCAGGGTCCTGGCAGGAAACAGATGGTGCATTCCAGCTGAGGAGAGAGTCATGAGGAACACTGGGAGCGGTGGGGCAGGAGTAAGGGAATGGTGAAACACTTCTGAACTGACAACAGAAAGATGTCACCTCTCCTAGACCTGAGGGAGGAGGGGAGCTGCTACCAGAACCCGAAAGAGGGCCCTAGCTGAGAGGGCAGCTCCAGAGGAGCTAAAGCCTTCAGGGGAAGAGTGGAGTTTGGAGGAAGTGGGGAGGATGGAAACCCCACCCACTCTCTCCTCCCACCTTCTGGTCTCCTGCTGATCCCTCCCAAAGGCCAAGCCCACTGCTCCCTGATGAAGCCCACATGGGTCAGTCTCCACAGAGCCCAGTGGAAAAGCGTGGGCCTGTATGTGATGGTGTAAATGGAGAAACCCCAGGACAGCCATGAACTCCCAAGGGCTTATGTTCATAGGCATCTTTTCTGATAAACATTGGTGGGATCTTGTCTATTAAAGTATAAATCTGCTATTGTAGTATAAATGCTTGGGTAATTTTTAAAAATGCATTTTATTTTATTTTTTTTATATAGAGAGGAAGGGAGAGAGATAGAGAGCTAGAAACATCAATGAGAGAGAAACATCGATCAGCTGCCTCCTGCACACCCCCCACTGCGGGATATGCCCGCAACCAAGGTACATGCCCTCGACTAATCGAACTTGGGATCCTTCAGTCCACAGGCCAATGCTCTATCCACTGAGCCAAACCGGTCAGGGCTTCTTGGGTAATTTTTAATAAAAATAATTTCATTACTATCTGTAATATTTCAAATCTACTCAACTTTGCCCATTGTACTGGAAATTGTATTTGTAACAAGACAAACATTTGGGAATTGAGGAACTAAATTAGTTCACTTCTGCGGCACTGGTATATCTGTGGCAGGGAGAGGCCATGTGAGCCTGGCAGCACTTTTCCAGGAAGCACAGTTAGGCAGGTGAGCATCTGCTAACCGGCATCCAGCCCCACTGGCTGGAATGAAATTCTAATGTTTAAGACACACAGTTTTGTAAACACAGCCTCTAAGGCAAACCAACTGATTCATCTGACACTCAGCTGAAGAAACAATGGCCTGTCCCAGAACTGGAAAAAATACTAATTGTGAAGGAATCTCCCTAGCCATGAGGATACGTATGCCATACTTGGTTTTTATTATGGGCTGATTCTAGGACCCTCATGTAAGAGGAAACTTTACTGGATCCTTTTTGATTTTAAGAAGTGGCTCGGGAAAGTATTTTTATCCTGTTATCCACATTTGACAGATGAGGAAATGGAGCCTGAGTGAGATTGTGACTTGCTAGTTACACAGCTAACAGGGCAGCCTCATTCGCAGAACCCACACATTCAGACAGCTTGTCTATGACGCTGACACCATATCACCACCTCCACATGCTGCCATTTTGCTTATCAGACAGAAGCATTACTTAAGGCCTGGAATTGCCTTGAGCCTAAAGGAGAATTCTCACTTCAACTCCAAGTTAGTTTCACAATGTGAGCAGAAGTCCCTGTGAATAACCGTGGCTCTTCCTTAATTTTGTCTTCCCTCTTAATCAAGAAGGAAATTACCTGCCAATCATAATCAAAATTTACCTTTATTCACTGTCAAGCTGTCAGTTATCCAAGCTTTGTGAGGAAGGGACACAGATGAACCTAAGTTATACTGATATGATTCCACAAACTCAGAGGAACCAACATCCAGGGCAAGTCCCCAATTTACTCAGAGGCAAAAGGAAGGGTCTGAAATATATTTCAACCTACCATGTGCCAGGCACTCCTCAGGCATCAACATACATTTTGTCACTTACACACGTTCTAGCTGCAGCCCTTAAGGGCTGAAGTATTTAAACTGGAACATGGAAAATTGCCTTTCTTTTAAGGATCTTCAAAAAAAGCACTTCTTCATGGGGAGGTGGAAAGGTCCTATAAAGTGACCTGTAGGATAATTCTTACTCTCAAAGTCTAAAACAAACTGTCCCCTGCTCAGCCAGTGTGGCTCACTGATTGAGTGTCGATCTATGAAGCAGGAGGTCACAGTGTGATTCCTGGTCAGGGCACATGCCCAGGCTCTGGCTTGATCCCCACTAAGAGGCATGCAGGAGGCAGCCAACCAATGAGTCTCTGTCATCATTGATGTTTCTCTCTTTCTCTCCCTCTCCTTTTCCCTCTGAAGTCAACTATATGCACACACACACACACACACACACACACTTAATTTAAAAACAAATTATCCCCAATCTATTAATCAACACATGGGTTGCCACTAAAAATCATCTTGCAGAGTGGCAAAGGTGACGAGGATTCTGGTGGCTTCCCAAATCTCCAGTGACAGGACCTCAACACCAAACAAATTCAAGTTTAACCAGTCCCACTGTCCCAGGTGTGTCAACTAGGATAGAAACCCTTGCAGCTCTGACCCATGTGAGAAGCCGAGACTAGTTCCCCCAGTTAGGAGGCACACATGGCAGGGGAGAGAGACTGTGCCCTGGGAGTTATACCTCCACCGGGGCCATGTTTCCTGCTCCAAATGAGTTTCCATTGCATCAGAAAACACAGGCGTTTAGCATGGCCGACTCATAGACACAGCTTCACAAATTGGGTAGCAATCTCAATTACCCTGCTCTGAGACTCAAGAGTTGCCATGAGCTCAGATATTTGGGGCTGTAATGCTCACGCTCCCTCATTCGCTCACTAAACTCAGCTGCAGCATAGAGCGAGGCTGCAAGAATCAGGGGAAATCAGAGTGCCCTCCTAGGCCGGCACTCAGAAACGTGATGAGATGTGGTGAGTAACAGAGGTGCACAGCGCAGAAGGCCAAAGTCCCTTGTCTGCTCATACACTCAGGTAATTGTTCACTAAGTCCCGTCCAATGGGCACCCGGCCTGGGACTTGGTCTGTGGATTGTGTTTGGTTATAGCATTGTCTTCTTTAATCAAGGGCTCATTCTGCCTGTACCTTCAAGTTCCTTTTTTCTGGCCCCATAGCAGACCAGGACCATAAGGAAGAGGCTGTTAAATGCTAAATGCTCTGAGATAAAGGAATGTCCGCAAAGTCAACAAATGTGCTCTCTCCCATCCTGTCTCTTTCCTTAAGGAAAGAAAGTAAGAGAGGAAGACGGAGACCTAAACACAGAAAATTTCCAACAACACTCATCTGGCCCGCTCCTGCCAAGGCTCGCTGGCTTTGAAAACACTCGTCGGGCCTGAGTTCAGGGCAGCTTGTGTGCAACCCTGATCCCTATGAAGCTGCCATCATTGCCTTTTTTTCTTTTTTCTTTTTTTCAGCTGTTTTCCAGCTGCCTGAAAGGGGCATGGAGTGAAATGCAAAACACTCGGGCGGCCTTGGCCAGGTGGGAGAAGCAGAGAAAAGCAGTATTGTTTCTTTCCCAAATGTGTTTAAAAAAGAAAAAGCTTTCCCTTAGGCATGGGCTGTGGGTTTCTCGCGGAGCCTTTAATGCAGAACCTTTGGAGATGGTTCTGAAAGAGGGGCGATTGGCACCCAGTTTGAATTACTGAAGGCCATGCATCGCAAGGTCTCCAGCCACGGAGGTGGTAGTTGAAGGTCAGCTTCGTTTTACCAAACGCACTGCATTCACCAAGCCTAAAGCAGTCAACGTGTAGATAGAGGGAGTGAGGCACCAAACACGGCTCAGTGTTCCTTCTGGTGTCCATCCTGGAGCCAGGACAAGACTCCATGCCTTCTGGGCTGCCAAGACAGGCTAACTCTCAAGCCCTGGTCCCAGAAACAAATTGACAGGGGGTGGGCGGGGGAGTTATTCTATATACTAAGGTGACCAGATTTAAAGCAGTACACCATTGACTGGGGGTGGGGTGTTCTTTTTTTTTCCTTTTCTTTTTTTCTTTTCTTTTTCTTATTATTACTTAAAATATTACAAAGAGTAATTGGGACTTTTTTAAAATGCCGCGGGACAAACTGTTAAAAATCAGGACTGTCCCACCAAAAGCGGGACGTCTGGTCACCTTATTCTATACAAAACTTCTTGGTATTTGAGAGATAGACTATTCATGATCCGTTCCCATGACCCATTTTAGTCATTTGCTAACTGGGAAGGCAGGGGTTTCAATCCTGCTCCCTGCGGCCGTGTGTATCAAATGGGGCTCTAGGTTCGAGTGAGACTTTCTCACCAAGAGCAGCCTCGCCTTGGCGCAGCTTTGCTAGTCTCCACTCATCATTCAGCAAAATATCTGCTGCTCCAAATTCTTGCAAGTTCAATATTCGCCTCTACATCTGTTTCCAGTGCCTAAATGAAACATGTTTGATTCATGGGCCAGTGAACATGACAGCTTCAATGCCAAGTCAGGAAAAAAAACATTTAAATCAGTAAATAGTGTCAACAATAAATAAATAAAACTTTGAAGAAACTTTGCCATTAGAGAGGTTCCATGCCCAACTTACTAAGTTTTTCATTAATGCTAACACATGTTTGGAAGCAAGAAATGGGCCTGCAGCCTGATCCCAGAACCCCCACCCATAACCAACCCACCAGCACCTGCTCCTCACAAGTCACATGGCTCCTTAAAAGTCAGTGCCCACCCGTATTTACTCTTTTTCATCAAAGAAGACAATTATTCCAAATTTTGTCCAAAGAAGACAATTATTCTTTATCAACAACGATGAATGATTGTGCTCCCAGGTTTGCAGGGCCTGTGCTAGACCCTGGGGTGCAGAGGTAAGAAGACAGACCCATGGGCCTGACCAAGGATACGTGGGAGACACATGCAGAGTGCCTCCAAGGAGGACTGGACCTTCTCAAAGACCTATGGGAGGCAGCCTGTGCCCTTAAAGAAGAGCGAGAGGCACCGATAAAGAACTGCACAGCAGCCCTAACCAGTTTGGCTCAGTGGATAGAGCGTCGGCTTGTGGACTGAAGGGTCCCGGGTTCGATTCCGGTCAAGGGCATGTACTGGTTGCAGGCACATCTTCAGTGGGGGGTGTGCAGGAGGCAGCTGGTCAATGTTTCTCTCTCATCGATGTTTCTAACTCTCTATCCATCTCCCTTCCTCTTTGTAAAAAAATCAATAAAACATATTTAAAAAAAAAAGAACTGCACAGCAGAGGAGACACGTGTTTGGGGGCTAGCTTGAGGGTTTGAACAAAAGCAGCAGTTGGAATGCACACAGTAGACTGAGGAAATAATGCAGACCATTAAGCAGGATGAAAGAGTTTGCACAGGACAGACCTGGGAGGTAAAGGCAAAAAAACAAGCGAAGGCACAACCTACCGAAGTCCTGAAAACCAGGCTTGTGTGCAACAAGTATAAACCAGATGCCACTTTATTAAACTTTCATCAACTTCCTATCAGCATTGATTCATGAAATCTTAGCGGCTGTTTCTTTTCTTTGGGTTTTTTGTTTCTGGTGTTTTTATTGCCCACAGACTTCAGAAAATTTGAGCTTGAAATCATCAGCAATAAAATTTTTTTAAAAAAAGAATGGATTACAGGTTGTGTAGCTGCTACTGAAGAATAGAATAGGAATTCCAAAGCCTTAATCACATGATTAAGCAGCAACACAACTCCCAAAAACAGGTCAATAAAAGACACAGTAATTGAATACTTTTCTTGACCACATGAGGCACGGATCCAGTTCTAGCTCTATTTTGAGTCGGTGTTTTTCCTGACAGTTTGCTTTTTTAAACTGGTCACTTTATTCTGATCCTGAGAGAAATATCTAGAGGAGTAGGCACCTCCCTTTTTCGGTGTAAAAATAGTTTTCTTGAATTCCCAGAGAATTTTATAAGTCACCAGATGCTTCTGTGTGTCCCATTTAATCAGCACCACAATCTCCCAGGGTAAGTTACCTGTCAGGCTTGGGTCTCACACCCCCACACATATGGAGACTGTGCAAGGTCTTGATCAAAATCCCATCCTTTTCTCTACATGGCCTATTGCTAAATATTTCGCCATTAATTTCTTTAAACTGTGAGAGCTTTGTGGGGTTTTTCCAGACCACCTTTTGTACCATCCTTACCCAAGGAAGAACCTTTTACGCCTGTGTTCCGTGACTACCAGCTGGGCAGAGCCGATGCTCACTGCTCTAAATGCTGTCTTTTTAATCCTCCACAACACTCGGAGGATACAGGAGCCAGTATCCAGATTTGACAGCTGTGGAAGCAGGTTTAAAGGGATCAAGTATTTTGACCAAGCTCAAATTAACTAGTAATTGAGAAAGTTGGAATTGCAAAGGCTACAATTACACTAGCAGAAAACTGCCCCAAACAGAGGTGGGCAATTGTGAAGCAGTGATTCCCAAGGCATGATTGAGGTTCCTTGCCTCAGAATCGCAGAGGATTCCTACTAGAACTTCAGCTTCCTGATCCAGAATGTTTGGAGATGGAACACAAGCCAGGGCATCTCCATCCTTATAGTAACTCCAGAAGATTTTTGATAGTACCAAGGTCTGGGACATACAGGCAGATGGCAAAGTCAGAGAATGGTATAGCATGACCAACCGGGGGGGGGGGGGGGCAAATATATGTAAGTAGAGGGAAGAAATTAGATTAGGGCCAGGGGCTAGGGGACTCTGTATTAGGAGGGAAAGGGACTGGAGAGGGGCAGCCTCGAGTTTTCACGTGTGTTGGAAAAAGAAACTGCCTTTGGTTCAGGAAAAAGATCACTAAATTGGGAGCCAATTGACCTGTCAATCAACAAACTCAGTTGCCTCATCTCACTTCCTCTGCAGACCAGCCTTGGGTCCTGTTCCCAGTTCTGCCTCTGACTTACTCTGTAACCCCGAGCTAATCACTTGACCTCTGGGGCTTCGTTGCAGCCTCAGTAAAATCAAGCAGTGGGGCCACGTGATTTTGAATGTGTCATCTGATGCCAAATTTGTTCTTCCTAGTTTCCCAGCTCTTCTTTCTGCTTGAAAATCTCTATCCACGGTTTTAGCTCTTTCTCCTCCAGCAAGATTCAGTAGGGATGTTTTGAAAGGCTCAGAAGCTATGTACATACTGTGAAGAAAAGCAGCTCATGCCCAGATCTGGGTGGAGAGAGCCGGGCTTAGCAGAATGAACGCCACTGTGGATGGCTGGATGGCAGCACAGTCATGGTACCAGGGGCACCCAGAGCAGCAGCCCTCCCTGGGGGAGAACTTCCAAAGTCTGTATTTCAATCAGGCCTTGACTTTGACAAAACCCTCGTCACTCACTATAATAGGCAGTGAGTGACAGGGATTCCTGTCACTTGGGATCCCTCTGGGTGGCTGAGAAAACTGGAGAAGCTCGGCTTCGGGCATGGGGCAGGCAGAGGACCAGGGCCTATGTCCTGCCAGTCCGGTTGAGACCTGGGAGAGGCCTGAGCTGATCGGGGTGGAACCTGGATTGAGTAGAAATGTACTGTAAGCCAAAGCAGCAATAAATCATTTTTCATTTCATGGAGAGGCCTGGACCCATATGTCCTCCTTGAAATGGAAGGGCAAATCCCTTTGAGTCCCTCCTAAATGACTTTGTTGAACACATATGAAAGGCATCGATCTCTAGCCAATCTCAACCCTCAAAGTTGCCAAGGAGGTTTCACAGTCCAGCACCCAGCATACCCGGTACTGACAGGAGGGCTGGCTACTGGAATTTGGAAGACAACTCTACTCACTCAGGGTAAAAAGTCAATTCCTCCTGCATTAGTTTGCCAAGACATCATAACAAAGTACCACAAACTGGGCAGCTTGAAAGGCTGCAATTTATCACCTCACAGTTCTAGGAGCTAGAAGTCCAAGGGGTGGACAGGGTTGGTTCCTTCTGAGGCTGTGAGGGAGGAGCTGCCTTTCTCCTGGATGTGTGGATGGCTGACTTCTCTCTGTCTCCACATCGTCTTCCCTCTCTATGTGTCTCTGTGCCCAAATTCCCCACTCTTTTCACCCCTTGTTATAAGGACACCAATCCTATTGGATCAGGGCCCATGTTAATGGCTCCGTTTTAACTTGATTACCTAAGTCAGGGCACATTCTGAGGTACTGGGGGTTAGGACTCCCACATACCTTTCTTTCTCTTTAGGGGGACACAGTAAATGCATAACACCTGTCTTTTTAAATACCTTCATGGTTGCAAAGAATTTTAATATCTCTTCATAGACATAGTACATGAGTGGGGAGTCAGGGGGAGGGGGGGCAGAGATGAGGAAAGGGATTAAATTAGAGAGAGTAGAATAGGCTCCAGAAAAACCCAGTTGGGGGAAAAGGTTCTGTATAACCCACTGAGGGAAGGGGAAGGTGCTGGGTTCCCCACAGAGTGTGATTTAGCAAACAGCTGGGCCAATGGGCTTCATCAGTGAGTGGCTCTGAAGTGCTGGGAGGGCCAGCTGTGGTGAGCAGGCTCTGCACAAGGACCCAGGGGCCAGACCCCCCCTACCACCTGGCACCATACATGCATCTTAGGTCCTCCCCCATCCCGGTGAGGCCCCATCACCCGCTGCTTGGAGAGAAGAAAATATAGGAGTCGAAATCTGAAAGACTGACTATTTACCCAAAATGAATGTTTCCCCAATGGTGACTGCTTTAAACTGACAGAGACTTTTCAGCCAGGAGCGTCTCAAATGCTTTCATTGGCAAGTTGAAACACTAGGAAGGTGTTTTCTCTCCTACCCATCAGGGGCAAGGTTAAATTCACTATAGAAAATTAGAAATTACTTTTTTTTTTTTGCATCAACAATGAATAAGATAAAACTGTCAATCCCATTCCTACTACAGAAGGAAAAGGAGTTAGAGAAACCATGTGAGGAAATGTTCTGGGTGAGCAATGAAAATCTAACCCTGGAACACAGGAGGGGATGAAATTAAAACATGAGAAGAACATCCTGAAATGCTGGATGAGTGTCTGGGGACTGGGAACATCTGCACAGATGTTAGAGCATATTTTGATGTTCGTAAGAAGATACCTTCACTATTGCCAACATCTACCCTACGGAATGTCTCAATTACGTGGCCGTGACCCTACTGGCTGGTCTCCCCTGTCCCCATCCCTCTTACAAGCACTTTCTGTGAAGCCCCACGTCCACTGTGGGTTTCCATCTTAACCTCTCTTCCTGCCTCTGGATTTTAATCATTCCCCTTTATTCTGTGCATTCTCTCTTCTAAGAACACACTCCTAAAGCACTCAAAAACAACCACACATTAAAATCACAGTCCATTGTTCAGGAAGGGACCTTTCTATCAACAAAAAAGCTGAGCAGTCAACAGCCTTTGGTGAGGTGATAAGATCAGGATGTGATGGTGGAGCTCATGCCAAATTTCAGCAGAGCCCCAGGGGCCTGAAGTGACTATGTGTTTGCCTTGGCACTGGTGTCCTCAAGCCACAGAGCGCCATTTATGGAAAAGCAAATGGAAGCCCATGGACAAGCAAGCCAGGAGAACAAGGAAGCAGCTGTGAATCTATAAGCTGGGCACTAAAGACTGCGCCCAAGGGCACTCACCTCCATGGGCACTCGCCTCCACGGACAATCACCTCCAAGGGAGTGCAGCACAACACACATCGACTCTCTCTACCTTATTTATGCCTCACATTGTTTCTGCCATTCTAGCTGAAGGCTGAAAGCAACGCTTACCTAGTTCTGTGCTTGTGTTGCTGCTTACAGCTTGTGTGGGGGGCCTTCCCTATTTACAGACGTGGACCTTGTGACTGGCAGGGCCACAGTCCCAGCCTCTCACTCCCACCTCCTCCTGTGCGCACCCCTTTTCCCTTCAGCCGAGGTCTTGCTGCTCAGCTCAGGGCCAGGCAGGACTCCTGTGGCAGTGGCTGTTGGGGTCTGCAGCCAGGATATCTGCTTCTCAGTGAATGTCTAGCCCACCACCACTGCCTTCACCAGGGAAGAATGGAGGGAAGGAATGGGAAGGGAACTGGAACAACAGAGAGCTGGTGGAGCAGAGGAGAGGAACCAAGGAAGACGGGGCCCAAGGACAGTTGGCAGAATTCACACTTGTGCCCAGGGACAGCCTCGCCTCCAACATTCACTCTCAGTGTAAATGTCTTCGTCTGTCTCTCCTCTAACCCAGAAGCGCAACTCACAAGAGGAGAGTGGGACATGTTGGTCTCTGGACCTCCAAGCCCTAGCACTGTGGTCAATATGTGTTCCCCGCTGCCCTGGGCAGCAGACACATCACACGGCCCTTCATGCGGCACGTATGTTCTCAGGGTCCAACCAGGCAGTTCCGCTGCTTCTGCTGCCACATGACAGACATAACCCTCCCAATCCCTCCACCCCCACTACCAGCTTCATGAACTTCACCTTGACTGGAAGGGAAAGGGCAGGCTTACAATGAGAGACAGGTCTTCTCGGAGTTTGCATGTGCACAGGGCTCTCTCTGAGCCACCATCCCAGAACCCCTTTTCAGAGAGAAGTGCAGAGACCAAAGTCCCTCTTTGCTTTCCAGGAGAATCGCCTTTCATGTCTTGCATCTCTTGTTAATTAACAGGGAGGCCCTCGGGCCTTACAAAGGTAAAGACTGGGCAGGCTACGTCAGAAAGCAAAGAATAAATTAAACTGGATAAGAAGGAGCAGGGTCAGGCCACGGCAGGGAGCAGTTCCTGCAGAAATGCAACTCCTCCTTTCTGTGAGAGGATCCTGGGTCCACCTCTGAAAGGGCCTCCTGTCCCCCGGGGCCACTCTCTGCTGTGGGCTGAGCTCCATCCACATGACAGCCACATCAGGTCACCACAGCCCGGGACACAGGTACAGCCAAGCAGGGAGCCCGCTGGCTCTCAGCAGTCCTGGGCCCATTGCTGGTGGGCGGGCTCTGTGACTGAGGGACCTTAGCATTCTCATCTGCAATGAAAGGGCTGCGTGAAATCCATCATTCCAGGGCCTTTCAACACTGAAGTCCTAAGACTGTAAAGCTGCAGGAGGAGACTTGTCATCATCAATCAGCTTTCTTCAAGGTGTCGACCAAGTAGGCCATCCTGTTTAATGTTCTAGGCCCCCGAAGACCCAGACTCAGAGCAACAGGGGCCTCTCCTCTCCTCTCCTCTCCTCTCCTCTCTCTTCTCTTCTTTCCTCTCTTCTTCCCTTTCTCTCTGTCATTTGGACCAGCCTTTCCTTCAGGACCCAGAATAGGGACTGAATCCCTCTCACCCCCCAAACTCTCATAGCTCTTCCCACCTCTGCCTCCCTTTGTCACTTAGCAGCAATCCTCTCAGCTTACTATTCAGAAATGACCCTTTAGCACCTTGCTATTCACATTGCGGTCCCCAGACCAGCAGCCTCAGCATAACCTGGGAGTTTGTTAAAAAGACAGGCTCCTCCTCAGACCTATTGAATAAGAATGTGCATTCCAGCAAGATTCCCAGGTGACTGTTACAGACAGTAATGTTTGAGGAGCACTGATTTACTAGACGTGCTGTCACACTGGACATAAATGAATCACCTGGGGAGTTTTAACAACTAAGGACACCCAGGTCCCACCTCTCAAAGTTCTGATTTAATCGGTATGGGGCATGATATAGGCGCTGAGGGTTTTAAGATCTCCTCCGATGATTCTGACAGGGAGAAGATCCTGAAAGCTACTGCTTTAGCATATCTCCAACTGAATCTTCATTCATTCAATTTCCAGTTATTGAGCAAAACAATAATCAGCTCTCTTTCAGTTACGAATAGATTTTAAATCTATGTTTAGTGCTGATAATTCTAATGAGTCCCAAGTGTATATCGTATATCATCCTGGAGCTGGCAGGACTAGGAAAGTAGGCAACAGCCACAAGCCCAGCCCAGAAACTGTCAGCTTTTCCACCACAGCTTGGGATCCTCCTTAAAGAGCAGAGCGAGGACCTGCCATTTCCTATCTTGATGGGGACAGATGGATTGCAGGGACAACTCAGGCAGATGACTGGCCCAAAGGCTCATCATTGCCCCTGGTTAAGGATCTCTAACTCCTCGCAGAAGGCTCTGAGCTCTTTTCCTCCCCTTGGATCAAGGCCCAGTGGGTGAAGCCTTTAGGTGAACACCCTAATACCAACAAGCTCTAATCCCATGAGCACAGTCCAACCTGGGCCCTGTCCAAGAATGACAACACCAACTGGCAAGAGGCAGAGGTAGCCAGACTCCATCTACGGAGGGACAAGCCCGGGGAAGCTGGCCAACGGGACTCTGCTTACATCACAGAAAAGTCAAGAAGGAAGATAGGAAGGCCCAGCTCAGGGCTTTCTGAACATGAGGCATTACTGGGCCAAAGGGTTCCCCTCACTTCTCAAGGAGTGGGCTGTCTGACTGTCTTTCCATATTGTTGGACCTTAGTAGGCTTAATCCTTTATATGGGAAACTGGGTTACACTGCAATCTGAATTGTCTAATTTATGTATAAAGAGAATTTGATGCCTCCAAAATGGATATCCAAAGGAATAGTACAATGTGTCCATAGTAATCCTTTTTAAAAATACAGGTATTCACCTGCCAGGTACACTTGAGTAAAAGAAGAGAGGCAATGCCTCAATGCAGCTGTTTGGCCTTAAACAAGTCACCTCTCTAATCTGGGTCTCAGCTTCTCCATATATACACTAAAAGGACTCAGTTGGGTGATTTCTAACTTCCTATTTACACTTTCTATGTCCTATCTAAAGGCCGAGGCTGACATTTCAAAGCCTTGCAATAACTGCTACAATCACAAGATTTGATGACACGGCTCCTCATTATTGGAGCTTGTCCAATATTGCCACCAACTAGGAATGTGTAGAAAGTTCCAGAGATGCTATCAAAGGACATGATATGTGCAGGATGGAGCACTGTCTGCCCTGACCAGAAGCTTTTATGGTTCTTATCTTGTTTCATTTCCTTAAGCAGCAAAGATGAATGAACTCTTCAATCCTATTCCATCAGGCTGTTACCTCCACCTCTCCACCAAAAGTGCCCTTTCCAAGCCTGATAACTCCACACGGTTAGAACAAATGGAACAGCTTATCTTCATCTTACTACACCTGTCAGCATCATTCTTCCCTCATCCTTGAAATTCTCTCTTTAGTTTCCAGGACACCCCCTACCCTCAACACACACACACACACACACACACACACACACACACCTGGTTTTCCTCCTACCTCTCTTGCTGTTCCTACTGGTTTCTCCCTCCCCAATGACTACTGTTTCAGGGCCCTCAGTCTTTCAAGCTCTTCTCTTTTCTTTCTATATCCACTCCCCTGGTGATCTCACCAGTCTTGTGACTTTAGCACCACTAATGATTCACAACATTACGTTTCCAGCCTGACCTCTCACCGCTACCGGATGCCAAGGAAGCCTGGATGGTTGGAAATGTTGTAGATAAAGCACTTGTTTTTCTAATACAGTATGGATAGGAACTATCCCGAGGCTAATGGTTTTTTTAAGGCTTTTTTTGCAGAAAAAGATGGATATTTGCTGCTTACTAAATAGGCAGCATACTTTTCAAAAGTCAGAGAAACTTAAGAGGAACAAGGCAATACTCTACAGATAGTCGGTCATGTCTCAGGCACATTTAGTCCTTAATTTATTCTGAGCACAGGAAGAATATGCTCGTGAACCTGAGGGAACCATACTTTTAGGAGAAAACCTTGTCCCTGAGGTACCTCTGACTCAGTATTATGTGGAATAGGACGTCTACCAACCATGTTTGCCAAATAAGTGAATGAATGAAACAAAGAAGGTACAGCTCTGTGCTGGCAAATTAACCGAAAAGCCCATTAAGAGGCAATGATAGATATTCAGCAATTAAATTTTGAGTGCCAACTGTATGCAAGAATCATGGTAGGTTCTGCAGGGATGCAAAGTTAAGGTCACATCCTTCCCTAGGCAATACGTCACCAAGGTTCTGAAATCTTTGCCATAGGTCTAAGTGTCCCAGGATAAGTGGGCCAAGCTGTCACACGCTGAGAAACCAAAACACCTTGCTCTGAGCCACCTTCTCAGTCCTCTGAGCTCCTTCGCCACCACACAGGCCTATGTGTCTTTACTTGTCTGAACACATACGATGTTTTTCTTCTTAATTTGCAGACTTTAAAAAACAAATGGGTGAGTGAGCACAGAACAAAGACTTTAGTCTGGAAACTGTGCTTCAAAAGCCCCTTTCTAGCTCATCCCTGCTTTCCCAGCACTGAAGAGAGGTAGGAACAGCCTTGAAGGAGGGGGCCACACTCTCAAGAACATTACCCTTGGATTTAACAACATCCTAAAAAAAGCCCCGAAGCTATCACCTTTGGGTGGGTCTCTGAAACATGGAATTCATTCAACAGGATCTCAATCAACAGCCTCCTAATGCTCTCTTGCCTGCCAAGCCGCATGGTACACAAAGGTGAAGAACAACCCATGCACTGAGGCACGAGTTCCTTCTAGTCAGAGGATGAGCAATGCCTGCCCACACAGTCTGCAGTGTTATCAGCAAGAACTAACAGAGGGGTCTGTTTCCCTCCTCCAGGCAGACAGCGTAGGGGAGCTTCCCACCTCTGACCCAGAGGCCAAGCCAGGCCTCGGCAGAAATCCCAGAAGAGGCCAGGCCTTCTTCACCTCCTGCTTCCTGCTCTGAGAGTCCATCGGAATAAGATTGTAAAAGCCCTTTCATAATGGGAACGGCAAAGCTTGCCTTTATTTTTTATCATCTCTGCATGTTATCATCCTTTTACAATCACAAAACTGAGAAGGAAAAAAGCCAGGAGTCATTTTGTTTATCTGCTGTCCTGTTTAGCAACCAGGCTGCTGCATTTCCAGTTCCCCCCACTCCCCTATTTGGAAATGGACACTAGAAATGTTCCCTACTTATGACTGAAGCTGCAGAAGCCTCAGCCTGTTTTCAATTACCGTGTTGTATGTCGCATGGTTACATCCCTTGTCGAGTGGAAGGAAAACAATAGCTAATGCATTCCAACTCCAGTGTAGCTCTGTCCCTCTGAAGGCAGCTGACATACATTCCAGCATGAGGTGGGTCCCTCCCAAGGGTGGCTGAGGATTGTGTGGGACCAGAGACAAGAGAGCAAACTAAAGGGGCATCCCGCAGGGTTCAGATCCCTGCTTACAGTTGGGGGCAGGGGTGTCTGATATGCCATCATGAGGGTCTTCTTGAGGCCAGGCCCTGCGTAGCTAAAGAACAGAATAAACCAGAGGAGCAAAGATTTGTGGCCATACCAAGGTGACAGGTTAACAGCTGGTTATTCAAACACTTAGTATGTATAAAATAACACACCTGGAGGCTGGCTTAAATGCAGATTCCTAGGCCCGATCCCAGAGATTCTGATTCAGCAGGCTGGGATGGGATCAAGCAGGAGTCTGCATTTTTATAGATTCTCAGATGATTCAAATATAGATGGTTACTGGCTTACCATCTGAGAAAGTGGATGAAGAATGAGTTTGGTCAGACTACACATTGGCCAAAGTAATTTGTATAGAAGTTACATGCTTACTCAACGTCCTGAGGACAAATCTAAGGTTGAAGTCCCGAGGAATAGACACTAACACATTCATAGCTTGAGGGTTAGGTCTGAAGGTGCAAAGGAAGCACGATGCAAAGGCCCAAAGCAATCACTGGGATGCACAAGCCTCCAGGAGCATCTGGAAGCCACTGGAAGGGCAGAAGGCCCACATCAGGTAACCTAGATGCACAGTGCAAATCACATACAAGAAAACAAGGTGGGGACCTAAGCAGGTGGCCTGGCCATTTCAGATCTAGAATTAGAATAGGAGTCACAGCACTAAAATAAGGAATACTACTCGTAATCTGACCCATAGGAGAATCCACGTGGAGGGCAAACACAAATATATTCAGAGTCTCTCTCACAAGAATATAATCCCACAGATGTCCATCTGCCCTTTAACTCAAGGCTCCAATTAATCAAGCAACGGGTCAAAAAAAAACCGGCAAGCTCGGTATCTCCCTTATCATACCTTTGCTAAGTTTCCATGATAGTGAGGATCTATGGCTGGTCAGTAGTCATGGGCCATAGTCCAACCCTTGGAGATAGGGATTTGCAGCCTAAACTCATAGCTTGATTAGAGACAGTGCTGCAGTTGGGCAAGTTAGGTGAGAATTGTCTACTTTATCCACGCTCTAAACTGCAGGAAAGCCACTCTACACTTCCCCAGGAACCACTCACTGATCAAGGTTTGCAGAGTGTGTGGATTTGGGGTCCCCTGCAGTTTCCTTCACCTTTCATAAAGACTCAGCCACAGGGGTTCCCTCCTCACTGGATGTCAGTGAACACTTTGGGAGAAGGCTCATAGGTCTAAGTTCTGCTTCCTCGACCTGAGGATGAGAGGTCCCTGGAGACATGTTTCCTCAGGGCTGGTCGAGGATTTGGGCCAGTCCTACTGCCTTCCAGATTCCCAAGGCTCAACTGAAAACCTAATGGGAACTGAAAGCCCTCTAAGCAGAAGAGAACTAACATTTTCAATCCAAAATGTTCTTGTCTTTATGGGTAAATCATCCACTGATAGTTTGTCTTTTGTGAATAGGGCCACATGTTATGTCTCCCAGAAAAATATTGATTCAAAGTGTATGAAGGTAAAAAGGGTTATAGAACCAATCGTCTAATTCCCTACATTTTGTGTCCCTTTTGAGGAAAGCAAGTATCGCCTTTTCCCAGAGAGAAAAGTGACTGCCCTTCCGGCAAACCAGGTATGGTACGACATCAGAGAGCTGAGACCGTTGCCTTGTCTTTACTTAAAGGCCACAAGGCCAAGTATGGAGAAAAAGAAGCGAAGACTCTGCATCGCGGGGCTGAATGGTCACCCACATATCCCAAAGAACGAACTTTCTCAATAGAAAAAGCAACTGCAAGAAGCTTGGCAGCTCATGGAAAAAAGTTTCTTCATGAATCTGTGACCTTTACAGCATTTCACCTTCATGCGGGATTAACCCAGGGCCTGAGAGATGTGTGTCTCTTCCTGTTTTGTTTTAATAGCAGACTCAGAACATCGGGTACAGTTTTGCCTCTGTCTTTAGAGCTGTCCTTGCTTTGCCCTCCAAGGCCTGAAGCCAGCTGAGCATTTTTGGCCAGACAGAAACATTCCCCAACCCCAAGAATGCCCAGGAACCAACAGACCTAGGTGGTTCCTAAGCTTATTTCCTGTGTTCAGATTCTGGAGTGGGATCCCAGTTTGGCCCTGCTACAGAGACTGGGAGGTGGGAAAGGTGAGAAATTCTCTAAAATGTTTCCAAGTATTCTGTTTACTGGATAGACAACAAACCAATAACTGTTTGGAGGAGCTAGCCCGCTGGCAGTGATTTTCCAAGAATTTCCAAATAAATGTGCGTGGCCTAAGGGAGGGAGGTACCAGGAATGGAGAGCAAAGTAAAAATATGATTTATTGGTGCCCTTGGCAATTTAAGATCAGAGTGGGCAGCACAGCTAAAATGTACCTTGCTACTGCAGTAGAGAAATTAGCCAAAAGTGATGTCAAAATGCGAAGATGGTAATTTCACTTGAGAAGCCAACTCTAGGCAAAGGGTATTGGTGCTGAGACATTGCCCCAGTCATCTGCCAGATTAGATCCTATGTTTGTTTTCACCAGGACTCTGTGTGTGTGTGTGTGTGTGTGTGTGTGTGTGTGTGTGTGTGTGTAAGAGAGAGAGAGAGAGAGAAGTGGGTCATCCTACTGGGGGAGAATTAGGGCCTCTGTTCTCTCTGATTTATTTTAGAGGAGGAAGTCATTATCTGCAACACATAAAATAATGCATCAGGATAACAGGAAGTCAAACTTTTGGGAAAACAGAGATAGGACGATGATGAATGAAAGAACGTGGCATTGAAGGGAAGGACAAAAAGAAAACTTTTGCTTTCTTGGAGATACACCATTGACTGGAGCTTCAGTCCTGTTAAAGGTTAATGCTCCTTCCTTACTTGAAGATGATGCAGGGGTCTCTGCTGCTGAAACATCATGGTCTCTCCTCCTGGCCACCAGAGGGTCCAGATGCAAGGGAGCCAGGCCAAGAAAGCACTGGGTCTGCAATGAGAAGGGAGGGACCATATCCCAAAGGGGCTACAGGTCCCAGGCAACATGTACTAGCAAGGCTTGGTAAACTCTAACTGGGACTGGATCCTCAGAGGGCTGCATCAAGGGGAGTGGAATGTAAATTTGAATAAGGGAGAGATCATTGCTATGAAAGCACTCTCTTTGATGCAAGATTGATCAATCCTGATGATGGTGTTAACATGCTACTAGAAAGGCTGTTTAAAAATAAGAAAAAAAAAACAATAAGTAAAATAGAAAAGCCAGACTACCATGCTATGTTTTTAAAAAAGAAATCAAAAGGCTCAAAGATGTGGGCATGAGGTGGAGCATGCAATGGAAGCTGGAAAACCTACCACTAGATTATGTTTTGCAGGAAGCCAGGAGAACTCTGCATTCACCACCATGATGAGCAATGTGCTGGTAAGAGCAGGACCAGCATCATGAAGCCTGTAGTGACTGTCCTCCATAGGCTGGGCTGACCATAGCAGATGCTATTACAGAACGGGGCTCCCTGAGGGCAGTGGAGATGAAAGGGAATAATAAACATCATGGAGGCCAAATGGCAGCACTCAACTGTCAGAAACAAGATGAGGACAATGATTGTATTGAGCAGCAAAATTGAAATGGCAGCCCAGGCCGCCTGACATTCAGGGAACTATGGGAACATGGCCTTCCTCACAGCAAGATAGATGGGCAGTCAATAAGAATATTTCTCAATCTGTATAGTCAAAGGAATCCAAGACCGAATAATCAGGAGGTTAAGGGCAACTACCCAATAAAAGTTGTGATCTCTTGCCCAGTTTCCAGAACTAAACCACTTTTCAGATCTTCCACCTTTTGACTGAAGGCAAGGCTAAATACCCAGAAGAAATGATCTTGCAATGTCACAGCAAGTGAGAAGGTGATGATTGCCTCCATCTTCTCTAAAGGGTCCTGTGGCCACTTACTCAACTAACCATCAGCTGAGGAAAGGGGGATGTCCCAACACTTCAAAAACGGGTAGATACAGAGTCCAAGATGACATGGATACCTGGGAAAATGAAGCAGCATTTTGCCTCCCTTATTAGAGTGAGGGCTTATAGGGCCAGATAATAGAGTTGGGCATGAGAAGGGCTAATCATAGATAAGTTGCATGAGCTGCTGATCCAAATCCCATGTCATTCACCTCTATTATACCACCTACAGTTTAGTTGACGGAGGAGGGGAAAAGCCAAGTTTTAGTCACAGATGGGCCTGTTTACTGTATGGATGCAAACAAGAAATGGGCTTTAGAGTTCTCAGTCCCACTTAGCAGTGACCCTGAGAGACAGCAATGAGGGGAGATCCTCCCAATGGACTTCAGGTGATGCATCTGGTCACCCACTTTGTGAAATCCATACAGACTTATGGACAGTGGCAAATGACTTGACTGGTTCGTTAGTGGCCTGAAAGGAGAGAGATTAAAAGATGAGAGACAAGAATGTCTGAGAAAGAGGAATATGGAACTGTACGTCAGGTGACAAGGTCTTTGCATCCATGCAAATGCCCACCAAGTAGCACTCACCATGGAAGAAGCACTTCACAGTCAAGCAAACAGAATGACTTGGCCAGCTGATGTCAGATAGCCTCTCTCATTAGCCACCCAGTGCTGGTACAGTGGGCATATGAACAGAGTAATAAGCATGGTGGCAAGGAGACGCTGCATAAATCTACCTTATTAAAACGGCTGACCTATCTACTGCTGCTGCAGGAACAGGGATTATTGCCAAGCTCCTGGTGCAAAAGCGTTTTTCAAAGAGACCACCAGCTGCTTTGTGGTGCCCTAACTGACCACTTTCTCCATGGAAGGGCCAGTAATACTTCTTGAATGAACCAACATATACTCAGGGTCTGGATTTTCCTTTGCTGCTCAGAGATCCTCATCCAGCATCACTATGTGAGGGCTTGCCTCATGTTTAATTCACTAACACAGAATCCCACATGACATCGCATCATTCCGAGGAACTCACTTTAAACAAAGGAGAAACAGTAGTGATCATGTGACCATGGGATTCCCTGGTCTTGTCACACACTATACCACCCAGAAGCTCTTGACTTTAGAGGGTAAAGGAACAGCTTTTTGAAGATGCTGCTAAAGCACCACATTACAGGTGATGCTTAACAGTGGGATGTCATCCTTCAGAATGAAGTGAAATCTCTTAATTAAGGAGTATTACATAGTAATACAGCCTCTCTATAAAATACAGCGTTCTGGTTAGAAGTAGGGGTAGTCCCTTTTACCGTCTCCCCAATGTCCTACATATGGAATTCATGCCTTGCAACTCTGGGCTCTACGGATCTAGTGATTCTGTTACCAAGAGGGGACATACTTTCAGCAGGAGTACTGAAAAAACTCATTAAACTTAAAACTATGACTGCTAACCAGGCACGGTGGATCTTGTGCCAAGAGATCAACAGGCAAGGAACAGCATGGCTATCCTTTCAGGGGAAGTTGGCCCTGGTCATCAGAGGAAGGTTGGGCTACTATGACACAATGGGGACAGAATCAACCATGTATGACATTCAGAAGGTCCTCTGGGGCATATCTTGGTAATCATCTACCTAATTGTAATGATAAATGGATAAGAGTAGTACTTGTGGATTAAGAAGATTATGATGGCCAGAGCTCAGATCCTTCAATGATGAGAATCTGGGTCACATACCAGGTAAGCCCCCTGAGCCAGAAAAACTGCTAGCCAAGGGGGAGAAAAATCTATAATGGGTTGTAGAAGAAGAAATCAATGAGTGTCAGGTGTCCCTGAGAACTATGGTTTGTCACATTAAACTTTCTAGGAAAAGAGGCTGACTACAATTTTAGAGGATGTATTCCCAGATAGGATAAATTTTTATAGGAAATAAGTAGGTCTTAGAGGTACAAGGGATGACCTCACTGTGATACAGTGACAGATTACCCCTTTAAGAACTCACTCCCCCAGCTTCCAGGATTGTTAGCTGCTGACAGCCATCAGTTGAGTCCTCCAAGAATTGCCCTTGGCTAAGGGAGATGCCTCCACCCCTAAGGTCATGCCTGCTCACTGAAAACAGTCAGCCAGTCAGTGGTCAATGTAAGGGCACAAGGACTCAGCTCCTTTGCCTCAGTTTGGGTCAAGTCTAAAGGAACCTCTAAACTCTGGTGCTCCCCAGGACCAGCTAAGGCCTTTGTTGCAATACAACATGGTTCAAATTCTTTGCACAATTTC